>APFE031740361.1:55739-69204 GCA_000404065.3 Pinus taeda | reverse complement strand
AAATTTCATGAAAAGTTCTTGAAAATTAAAAGCTATTGTACCCAAGGATTGTAGCCATTGGACTCCTAGTAAAACATCAGCACCTCCCATTGGAATGGAAAGCATTGGGCTAGTCAATACATATTCTCCCATGGATAGCTTGATATTATGGCACTTTCCAGAGCAATTTATTGTTCCTCCATTTGCAATCATCACTTGACACTCTGGTGCTGCATATAGGAAGCAATTCAATTCTTTTGCTACCTTACAATGAATAAAATTATGGGTGCTTCCTGAATCAATCAACATTATTACCTTTTTCTTCTTGATTTGGCCTTCTATCTTGATGGTTTGAGGAGTGGTAATTCCAGCCAATGCATTACAAGATATGTGGTCGGATTCATTTGTACTTCATCTAGGCTTTGTTCCTGGAGTATATCCTCTTCTTTTGACCTTTCTTGCTCCTTTTCTTCTTCCTCTTCACAATCTATGTAGAATAATTTCTTCTCAGCACACTTATGACCCTTAGTGTATTTGCTATCACAACTGTAACAAAGCCCTTTTTCTCTTTTTTCTTCCAATTGTTGTGGTGTCAACCTTATAGGTTGTGGAAGACTAGGGGCAACAAAACTTCTGTCTCTATAGTTGTGAGTGGTATGCTTCCTGGTTGCATAATTTTGCTTTCCATTTTTCTTGCTAACCTGAATGCCTTCTCTAATGAATCAGGTTCCCAAAGGTGAACATCATGTTGGATATTATCCTTTAAAGACCCTATGAACACATCAATCCTATGCTCCTCTGGAATATCTTTTACGCTTATGTTCAATTTTTGGAACTCCTCAATGTGCTCCATTATTGAACACTTTTGTTTGAGACTTATCAATTGGCTAAAAAAATTGTTGCTTTTTGTATCCTCATAATGTGCTGTCAATTCTTCTGTAAAAATTGCCCAAGTGATAAATCGTTTATGAGAGCAAAGCTATTGATACCATACAAATTGATTTGGTTCCAAATATAAAGTTTCCATACATACCTTTTGTGTGTTTTGCACATTATTGAGATCAAAAAATTACTCCATCTGTAATATCCATGTTGCGGGATCCTTGGCATAAAACTTCCTCATATAGATTTTTGGAATCTGGTGGGTTTTCAATCCAACATTAGAGTATATGGAATAATGATTAACATTTATTTTGTTCTCATCATGAGTTTCCTTTACTACCCTTTCACCCTTAGTGACCCTTTCTTGTAGAGACTTATTCATATTATCTTCAATTCTTCCATGTTTGTCTTCAAAACTATCTTCAAATCATCCATCTTAGCTTCCACATCATTCATATTAGCTTCCACGTCATTCATCTTAGCTTCTACACCTTTCTTTAAACAATCCATCTTAGATTCTGTTCCCTTTTGTGCAAGTGACACTTGTTGCACTTGGTCTCGTAATTTTGATATATCATGTTGCATTTCTTCCTCTTCTTCATGAGTCATGCTAGAGCTTTCAAGTTGCTTACTAGGTGTTGCATTTTCTTTCCTCGGGGCATCAATTACCGATAATAATTCTTTACTATGCCCTTTGAATTCCTTCAAACTAATTTTTCAAACCAAGCTTTATGCAAAAAAAAAAAAAAACTACACACCTTTTTTCACTTTGTAGGAGCTTGATATTGAATATGATGTATCTCTGTAATTTCATACCATCCAGTTCTGAAGTTGCGACCTTTAGTATCCGTCTATGTCCTCTTTCCAATGCCACAAGTCTGATCCAAATTGGATTCTCCAAGAAAGAGTTATGCGAAATCTCCCACAATGACATGATTATAGACTAGTTCAGTAGAGCGAACTTGTATGACGTGACACGAGTCACTGTTTCAACCTTTGTCTCTAAAAAATATATACAAGAAACTACATTCTGTCCTCTTTCTATACCTTCTTATGAAATTTCAATCTGATGCTCAGAGAGAAAGTTATGACGATTTTCCCCATGTCACCTGTTTGGAATGCAATTCAGGAGTCTACAAAAAGACCAACTTCCTCAGATTATATCTCCGCAAATATAGTGCGAAAAGTTCTGAAATTTGGACCCAAGGTTCAGCATGATTTCTTCTCAAATGGGTTTTTTTTTGGCTTCTGAAAAGTCATAGAACATAAGGTATAGTGAAAATTCCACGATGACTTATTTGAAGCAGCGAAACCCTAGAATCCAAAGCTCTGATACCAAATGTTAAGAAACTAGCTCAAGAAAAAGATAGAAAAGATAGATCAACGCCTTAGAATTTAGCCTCTTCGAGGGGGAAACCTCCTTTACATTACATAAATGAACAATTCTTTGATGATTCAAATGGAAAAACCTCCTTTCTATATATAGGAGGCTAAGGAGTCACAATATAACCCAACTGACCTAACAATAATAATATAAAGCCACAAATTTAACAATAGAGGGATTCTATGGGGCACAGTAATAAAAATATGGGGACAATAGGGGCACAAAAATATTAATAAGGGATACAACTACAATAGTAATGGGGTAATCACTAGTATTATAGGGACCTATCAGTGAGATACCAACTAGTCCTCTCTAACCTATAATCTTCATATATGCTCCTACAACTTTGTAATTTCAACAAAAGGGGCTAGGTAAACTTACTCCTTCTATAAGCTGCTACAAGGATCATGCTATGAATCCAACTAGCCGCCAAATTCCAAGCTCAAGTTTGAATGCATTGAGAGGGATGTTTGAATGCCATAAGAGGAGGGGCCCATATGTGACAAGCTATCAATATCATATTTGAAATCATATATGAAATTGTCACAATGATTGTAGAGTATCATCAATTGCACCTCACATTATGGAGATGAGATGAGCCAACAATCATTATGATGTGAGTCTTAAATTTCCGCCTAAAGTCACATGTCATTGAAGGTGTCAATGGGATTAGAGTTTCCATCTAACACACTTGCATGACTCCATGTGGTGTCATCAATGAACTGTTTGGAATAACACTCTCAAATTAGTTCATAGGTTTTCGATGGGTTTCCCCATTGCTTGGGTACCTAAGTCATCTATTATAGAGTCGTTGCAATAGATAACATGAAAATAAATTACCTACAAGAGAGATCCCAATCATTATTGTATATGTTATAATACTGATTGGAGTTGGGGGTCAAGGGGGAAGGTGCCATAATGCAAGTGCATTGCGGTTTCTTTTGGAATTCCTTATTATGTTTATATTTCCCATATGAAGCGAGACAACTATAAATATTTCTTTAAGGAAAAACCATCTACCTCATTATTGGAGGTATGTCTAAGTCTCCAAGAGATTATTGTGTCTCTTTTTCCTTCAAGGTCATACATCCCCCCAACCTATCCCCACCTCCAATCACCTCCAAGATAGTTTCATTAATGGAAAATCATATAAATAAGAATACATAATACCAAATTTGGCCATTTCTTTGATTTTTTTAACCATGGTAAATCAATAACTCATTGGAGTAATATTGGTGAGGCCCATGATCAAATCTACTAGCTACCACTATAACACCAATAAATTATCCAACAATCAACAAGTCATATATACCAATAAGTTATGACTTAGCAAGAGTAGAGACATCATGAACCTTAGGGGTCGCATAGTCTTCGAGCCTTATCACAAATGCCCAATAGGTCCCTCATGGAAATTGAAATTGACTGAATAGGATATCAAACAATTATCCCAATCACTCAATATAGGAATTCAATGCATTGGGCACAATCATGTACTTTAGGATGCCTTGTTGGTGCATATAAGGTATAATTTCGATTGTTAATACAAATTTAGGAATCCTACTCTTAACTACTCTAAAATACAATGGAAAAATGTGGTAAGAAGGCAATAAGAAGCATTGATGACTTAAGTTCTAAGTATACTTAACTACATAGGCAAGCTAAGACATAACACACATGAAAGGTGTTGATCTTTGACACACTAAGTGTGTTATAAAATAAAAAGAAAGAGAAATAAACCAATAATAACACACCAACAATTAACAACATGGTTGACCCTAAAAACCCCAACTGGGGGAAAGCCAACCTAATAATAGATCTATTATTATCTTATCACTTAAAATTAACCATGAATTGACTTAAAAGTAGCTAAGTTGACCAAAATCCTAGCTCGGCAAATTGAGTCCTCCACTCAACTAATCAATTACAACACAAGAGAGAATCCCCAAGCCTTTTAAATACTTCATCACATGTAATCCCTAGGCTATAATACCACAAGCCACCAATATCATCTACCCAAAACCACCACTGTGGACCTAACAACTTTGACTCTTTCACCAAGTTAATTGTACCCCTACATTCTCCACTTTAAACATGAATGGGGAAATCCACATGCTCTCCCCCCCTCGCACTTAGGTATGCTCCAAGACTTTATTGGAAAGGGTACACGTGTCTAACCAAGTCTTATAATTGTATGCCCATATACATGTATTTTACAAATTTCATCTGCAAAGTATATATGTGTTTTGTTATTATTGTTTGACACTTATGTTGCCATTCTCTCACATCTACAAACCTGTTCACACTAGGTGTTGTCCTCACCAAATCTCACTTTTATGGTTGCATATCACCCTAATGGACCTTTATTTCCTCTTAGTTTTCTTACACTACAATCTCTACTCTTACTCTTTCATCCACAAGAAACTCACAATGGATATGCACATATTGGTCATTTTTTGTATTCCATGCTCAACTCCACATTGGCAAGAAACTCACGATGGGTATGCACATATTGGTCATTTTTTGTATTCCACGCTCAACTCCACATTGGCATATTTCTTAGGACTTCTCTCTTACCTTTAAATTCAATGCTAGCATTTGCAATCACCATATCCTTCTCTATTCCATGATACCTTGGTTATGATACCACTTGTTAGAAAATAAATGAGAGACAAATAAACAATTTATAACACATCAACAATTAACATCATGAATTACCCTAGAAAAACTCAACTCGAGGAAAACCAACCTAATAATAGATCTATTATTATCTTATGACTTAAAATTATTCATTCATTGGCTTAATAAATTTAATGAGAGAAGACTAAAAACAACCAACAATAAATCACTATTCATAAACACAATGTTTATATTGGAAAAACCCAATTTGGGGAAAAAAATCATCTAACATAATTCTATTAGTCCCTTGGCCAAAACCCGACCAAGTTGCCTAAGTGAGCCTTTATCACTCACCTCCCTAGCACATTACAAATAATTATTCCCAAGCCTTTTAAAGGCTTCATTACATGTAATCTGTGTGCATGAGACCATGAGAAAGAAAAACCATGCACCCGAAACTGCCATTGTTTAACTAAGCAACCTTAACATTTTCACCAAGTTAAGTTTACACTATCAAAGTGGTGATGAGTATGGGTGTAGGCATTGTCATGTAAGGGTCACACCTTTGAAGAAGGTGCACCAAAGTTGGAGAGGGAATTCATTTTGTCGAGTTCAAGTTGGTTGTAGGTTTAGTGCATTATGATTGTAGATTGCATAGTGGACATCACCTTAGCCAAGCATGTGTATCGAAAAACATCTGAGCATGAGAATTTGACCTTTGTGACATAGGTTCTCTGTAGGGATTGCATGAATATAGAAAGCACAAGAGGTGCACTCTACCATCATATGGAAAGGTCGTCTCCATGGAAAAATGTGGAGTTTGATCCTAACATTCCATGGAACTTTGAGACCCACGTGAAGTAGCTACTTGTTTTCACCTATAGTGGAAGTTCAAATACACAATCGCAATGATAAATCACAGCGCATGAGGAAAACAACTTTCTTGATGTTTTAGAGAAGCAACACAAGGTTGTTAAAAATCCACACCATTGATATGGAATTGTAAGACTCCGAGCTATAGGTGGCAATCAAAGTTTGAGTATTTGACATAAGAAAAACATAAAACACAATGATTGTGTGAAAGCGCAACTATTTTTTTAGGCTCAACAAAGAAAATGCAGTGAGCTAAAAGTTTGAAGTTTACAAGGTTACATGAGCATTTTGTTCGATAGGTAAAGTAAAATTAGACAACATGAAAGACAAATCATCCAAGAAAATGAGGAATTGGAACCTCAAAGTAGCAATAACCTTTCAACTTGAAGAAGCGCGATGATTGTCTCTTGAGCGTAGCACCTCCCCTACAGACTTAGCATTGTGAACCTCAAATGATGTCCATAATGATTTTTATGAAAGAAGAATGGATCTATTGTATTTTAGATGCTAAAACAAGTTTTTGAACTCCCAAGGTGACCAAACTCGACTTTCAAAGATAATCATTGTGGTTTGGAGCCTTAATCATGAAAGTGCAGAAATTGAAAGATGTGCAACATGTCTCATAACCATTGTACCAGTGGTCATGTCATGACACAATTTGATTTTAAAACCTAACTAACTATCTTGACCCCACTAATTTATGCCAATGATGAGAAGACAAGACTCACTATGACCTCACTCAAGATCTTGTATGATACATCGACCCTAGACTTACTTGACTCAATTTTTAGGGAATCCATAACTATATTTACATCATATTTCACACACTCTGACATAATCACGTCAATAATAACATAGTACATTCTTTAAAAATAAAAATAGCTTGATCTATAAGAGATCATAGCAAAAAATTTACACATTTAACAAAATAAATTTTAAATACAAAACTTGTTTTTGACTACTATAATATAGGACACTAACATTAGCTCCAATGGGGATGGCATTCTCCTTGTGAGGTGGCATGAACACCGTATACTAGTAGCCATACCATTAGGCTTTATTAACTCTTGACTTGACGCATAAGTAACTCATGACTGACTCATGACTTATTACATTCTGAAACTTGGCAGCAATTCATCAAAATCTTAGAGCCTTCTCCTCAGGATTCAAATTCTGGTGACAACTGCCCACACTTGCAATACTAAAAATTGGATGGATATATACAATGAATTAATCAAAACCAACTTATTTTAAGTAAAATAATGCTTGATAAACCTGCCATTTATAGGCCCTCCAGTAAGAAATTCTCATGTCAAATCCTGTAGCAAATATGCATTACTCCCATGGAAAGCTACAACCTTGAATGGTCCTTTCTAAAGATTTTCAAATTTTCCATGTTTAACTTTGTCTTCATTCCTAGCATCCCACTTCAGAACCATGTCAACAACTTGAAAATCTTTAGCCTTTGTCCTTCGATAAAAAAACTTCTTAATTTTATCTTGGATTTCTTGGGTATTGTTATACACTTCCTCTCTTGTTTGTTGCAATTGGAACATATGATTTATTCTCCTTTGCAATTCATTTGGTTCTGCATATGCTTCCTGCAACAACTTCATTACTAGAATTCCCAAGGAAGAAGGAAAACAACATTTGTTCCATTCACCAGTTGAAAAGGTGACATACCAATTGACTTCTTAGTGTTCACTCTGTCATCCCACAATGCATAGATCAACTTCTTGTGCCATGTTTTTTTTATTTTCTTGCAACAATTTCTTTATAATATTCACCAAACTCTTATTTGAGGACTCAAGGAAACCATTACCCTGTGGTTAATATGCAATAGAGCGACTGAGTATAATACGATATTTATGACAGAATTTAATCATTTTATTGGACTTAAAATAAACAAAAACATCAGCGATTATTCTACAAGGACAACCAAACCTTGAGAGGATATTACCTTCTAGAAACTGAATGATGACTGTGTATGTTTCCTATGTCATTGATATTTCTTCTATCCACTTTGTAAAGTAATTTGTGGTTGTCAAAATCCATTTGGGCTAGGATAAAGATGACGGATGGATTTCCCCAATGAAATCTAAACCCCACTATTGGAAAGGCACTTTAAATGCAAATGGTTTCAGAGGTAAAGGTAAGAGCTTCCTTTTTCCTTCAAAAATTTGACATTCATGACATCTTGAGACCTTTTTATAGACATCAGAAAACAAGGTTGGCCAGTAAAAACTAGCTCTCAAAATCTTGTTAGTCGTGGCTTTCCAAAAATGGTGACCTCCACAATCTCCTTTGTGGAATTCTTCCATAACCTCTCGTGCCTCATCCTCCAATAAACAATTCATAAAGAGAACTCCTAAGTCTTTCCAATACTGAAATTCATTCAAAATGCATAATTTTGCAGCCTTTAATTTTAGAAATCTTGCCTTTGTTTTTTTCATCTTTGGAGGAGCATGTAAATGTTGTAAAACATAAAATATGACAGCATACCATGGAGAGGAAAGAAACTTTTCAGATACCTGTTGAGAAGATTCCGAATTATTTCCATCTAACAAACCAGCTATGAAATCTATGTCCAATACACTCAAATTTGAATATGCCCTCAATTTTGTCAATCCTTGACCCTTTATCAACTTGGTAAGCTTGATCTCCACATCATACTCGAGAATTTTTTCTATCCATCTGCCTCTTCTACCTTCAAGATCAAGTTGGGTTAAAATTTCTTTCACAACAACATTTGGGACATAAGGAATCACATGTGAATGAAGCACATAAACTCTAAAATATTTCAAAGTTTTAACAAATGCATAAGTCTGATTCTCCATAATATTGTATTCAAGAGAAGAATCTCTCAAACCCATGCTAAAAAAGGTTATTGGTTGTTCATCACCTTGTTTATTTTTCTGCATAAGAATTACTACAATTATGTGTTCTGTTGCAAAAGAGAAAATGATAAAATCTTTAGTATATTCTGGACTATCTAGAATGGGAGCACTAGCCAAGGCCTATTTTACCTCATCAAAAGACTTTTGTGTTTCAACTATCCATCTGATTTCACTTTCCTTACTCAACATGTTGGTCAAGAACCTTAAAATTTCTACTAAGTTAGGGATGAACCTTCTCAAAAAATTAACTCTCCCCAAAAATAACCGAACCTCCTTCTTATTTCTTGGAATGTCAATTTTCTGAATTGCAGCCACCCTCTTTGGATCAATTTTAATGTCATCCTTTGAGATTATATTCCCTAGAAATTTTATTTCGTCCATTGCAAAATGTGACTTCTTTGTATTTAGGGATATGCCAAACCTTATGAATTTCTCAAAAACCTGTCTTAGATGTTGCAAATGATCAAAATTAGAATTTGAAAATATATTGATATCATCAAGGTAAACTACAATGAACTTATCATTTTCATCAGCGAATGCAATATCCATGGCCTTTTGAAATTTGGCACCTACATTCATCAGCCCAAATGGAATTTTGCCATACATAAAGCTACCCCATGGTGTGATGAAAGTTGTCTTTTCCTAGTCATCGGGGTGCACCAAAATCTGATTGTAACCTAAGAAACCATCAAGCATAGATATCCTTTTAGAGCCAACTACCTTTTGCAGTATGTGGTCCATCTTGGGTAAGGGATAATTATCTTTAAGAAACACCTTGTTGAGGTTTTTGAAATTAACATAAAGCCTTATCTCACCAGTCTTCTTTCTTATAGGGACCACATTAGAAAGTCATTTTGAAAATCTTAAAGGAACAATAATTTTTGCATCAAACAATTTTCTCACTTCTTTTTCAATAAGAGGAAGCAACAAGGGATTGGTTCTTGTCAACTTTTGTTTAAAAGGCTTTTTATCTTGCTTTATTGCAATTGTATCTTGAATAATTCTCTTATCATACACTTTGAGGTCCTCATATCCCCAAGCAAAAATATCTGAGTATTCCTTCATGAGATCAAGGTATTTATTTATATCTTCATGAGTTAAAGATATTGAAAGCTTGACAATCTTAGGTTTTTTTTTTGTCCCTATATTGAAGCTACTTCAATTTTAGTGGGAACTACTTTGGCATTATTTGGTACATCATTTTGATCAAAGAATTTCTCAAGAGGAACCAGCCCTTTCAGAATCGTATTATTCTTCAACTGTATAACCTCCATATCTATCATTTGTTTTTCAAAACCACCTAAATTTGAACCCAAAACCTGTTTTTCATCCTCATCAAAACAATTTTCCTAATTTATGTGCAAATTGGAAAATATTTCAGTCATTTGCAAAAAAATATCAAATTGCTTGTCATCTTTGAACATTTGCCAATATTTTATGTTGTCTGGGACTGCTGGTCTATGTTTAACTTCTATTTCATACTTCTAATTGGGATATATAAGAATCTTAAACACACTAGCTGGGTTGGTCAACGCATCAACTATTATATTCTGCTCTCTAGGAATCAAAGATAAAATCATAATTTGAAAACAGTTGCAGTATTTCTAGGACAACATTCCTATAGGCACTCATCCTAGGGTGTTTAGTTTGATACAACCCTTTAATCTTATTGATAATCAACTTTGAATCCCCATGGACAAAATTCCTCTTTTCCCCCAAGTTTTTCAAAGTCTACAACCCCAAAATCGACACTTCATACTGTACCACATTATTTGTACAATCAAAGGCTAGCTTGAAACAACATAACTTTGACTTGTCATCTTTCGGCTCATTATCCACACACTAGCTCCAACCCCTTATGTACTAATTGCTCCATCGAAATCTGTGTTCCAAAGGCCATAATCATCTTCTTTATGTTCTGATTTTGTTCCCTGCAATTCACTTTCTTTCTCATCTGATATGTTGTCCCTATTTTGATTGCCTTCCTCCAAACACAAATCATTATAAAATATGAAAGAATCCATATAAGAATGAACTGAATAAATATGATGGTTATTAGGCCTTTCCTTGCCACTTACCATGTATTTGATCAAGGTCTCTCTATACAATCTCCTTGGTTGTCCAAAAATAGGAATCTTGGCATATGACATCCATCTATAAAGTACCTTTCAATTTTGCAGACCATGACCTTGATAAAACCATACCAAACTTTGGAGAAATATGAGCAACAACTGTATCCATCACTAGGATTTTTGATGGAATTTGAGTGAGAAAGAAAACTAAATCCTTGATTAAACTCAAACATTTCACCTTACTCAAATCAAAGGAAAAGAGATTGTTATATGGCCTTGTTATGTCCAAACCAAGCTTATCCATAATAACCTTTGGCATTAGATTATGTGATGCACATGAGTCTAAAATTGCATTATGTAGAATCAAATCATGCATATTCAAGATGACATATAAAGGTGTGACATCTCCATCTTGAGAGTCTCCATCAACTTTTGGACCAAACAAAAGTTCACGATGATCATCATTCATGTTAAAAATGTCTGAAACATTTCCTATCCTTAGTGCTTTGATAATTTGACCTTTGTATGTATAATTCTTGATCAGTTCATTAAATGGAATGGATATTTTGATTTTAGATATTTAATCTTCTAAATTGAAAGAAGATTGACCTTACTCTACCTCTTTGATGGCTATGTATTTCTTTTCAGGAATATCTTCTGGAGGATCATCTTTCTTCTAGCTGGAAGTAGGTGCATCAACTTGGCCTTTCTTTGGATTATTTACTAGAACCTTTGTATTTCTCAATTTATATTGTCTTTGTACTTCCATGATTGCATTTTGGTACCCCTTCTTGTTATATTTTGATTCCAATATGCATGATATCTTCTTGTGGCCTAAAAAACAAGTCTTGTTCTTCTTTTGTCAAAAAGAAAGTGCCCTCTTCTTGACCAAAATAATGTATCTAATCTTTGTTAGCCCACTAATTT
Source organism: Pinus taeda (assembly GCA_000404065.3). Taxonomy (NCBI): domain Eukaryota; kingdom Viridiplantae; phylum Streptophyta; class Pinopsida; order Pinales; family Pinaceae; genus Pinus; species Pinus taeda. Next base: position 57,574 of record APFE031740361.1, on the reverse strand, counting down.
GCTCTCTTTTTTCCATTTTCCCCTTTCTAAATCATAACCATTTACCATTGTTTTACCTCTCTTATACACCCTCATCTTGCACTAGTCCAAGAATGATGACATATTTCATATGCACTTTATTTTTCATACTTTTAATTCAACTTAGCATTAATTAATCATTTATTACATGATTTCTCACTTATAATTACTCTTTGTAACTTATTGATATCTCCAATGTTTATTTGCTAGTCAAAGTACTTACCGTGGCTGCTAATCCTAGTGCAGGATCGGATCTTGCACCGGTGCTAGCACAACAAATCCTTGCAACAGATCTGAACCTCCTTGATCACCGCCTTGTTTTGAGTAGCTTTAGCCACGACAATAAGATCAATCCAAAGGCATCCAAGATCGAATTTATGAAGAACAAACAGCTGGAGATTGGCTACGGCCAGTTTTGTTAAACTATTTAATTTTGAAGGCCGAAAAGCTAAATTCTGCATTTGGTTATGTAATTGGTTAAACAATATTTTTTGGCCTTTGGCCAAAGATCTATATAATGAAGAATGTAAATAAGACGAGATAGTTTTTGGATAGAAGTTTTGTATAGAACAAAGACACAACCAGAGAGGCGGTAACAGGTTGTTGTATTTTTTTATCGCTCGAATCTAGGCTGGACTATGTATTCACGCATGTATTTGCCTCAGTGAATTAATAAAAAGGGAGCTTCACCTCATGTTTTATAAATTGCATTTCTGTGTTTGAAAGATGACGAATTGATTAAAGTACTAAGAAACATTTCTATTTGAAATGGAAATGCGCTAGTTGGCTAGGGCCCATCCAACCCAGCGTGTTTACCCTATTTCGTGTTTCTTGTAATTTGTGTTTATATTGTCAAGTGTGGTTTAATTTCAACGCTTGCATTCCTATCTGAGTGAAAGTGGATCCGTTGTGTGAAGTAGCTAAATTTCCTTTTCCTGCACTTGATTTCACATTCGCTTTCCCTGCCTAGTTCAAGCAAGAGAAATAAACATGCACCAGTGCACGTTGGTGTGATATTCCTTTTCTGCAGATCTGTTTGGTTGGTTTTCCCCGCTCAGTCCAAGCAGGAGAAATAAACCTACACCAGTGTACGTCAGTGTGGTATTCCTTTTCTGCAGTCTTGTGTTGTTGGTTTTCCCCGCCTAGTCCATTCAAGAGAAATGAACTTGCACTGGTGCACGTTGGTGTGATGCATCAAGCCTTTCTAGTTTACTTCCCATATTTTCTTGCTTTCATTAAACACTATATGACAGGATAAATGTATATGGATTGTTTCTTTATTTCTACACTCTGTCAAAATCAGAAACATTCATTTTTTATGTGAGCAATTTGATTTCACAAGTATAACAGCAGTTGCAGTAACTAAGCACTTATTTTAAGAATTAAATGCTAAGTGCAAGAAGCTCTGATCTGGTGCAACAACTAGTTTCTTGCCATTGGATCTAGGTTCTTTGAACCTGGAAAAGTTCAAGACTTGCGGGAAGTAAAACGCCTTTAGTAAAGACACCATTTATACCTTCTGCATAAATCGTTGTTCCTGCACTAGTACAAGCAGACTACGATAATGCAAGATAGATTAGTGCAAGAAGGAAATCGCTAAAGGAGGAGGTTTAAAGGGCCCATCTAATGAGACTACTAAGTGTCTCTGTTGAAGAAAAACACCCACTCAGTAGTTAACCAATAGTTAGCTAGAGTGATTTCTCCTTTATTTCTAAATCCCTTTTGCAAATGCATTCTTCCTTGTTCCAGTCTTAGATTATTTTGATGGTTCAAGTTTCCTTTTTCTCTTTTTAGTTTGATTCTGCAATCTTTCTTTT
>APFE031740361.1:0-27723 GCA_000404065.3 Pinus taeda | reverse complement strand
AAATCAACCCCCCTTATCAATTTACTAGCCTAAAATCTTTATTCCTAATTGGTCAGCTCATCATATTGAAAGATCTACCGAATCTGACCCGAGAGAGCCTTCTCATACCTCGTAGGGCTAGCTACGAGGTGAAATGGTTTGATGTAGCCTTGAGAGTTTGTCTATCTCAGCCTAGGTGAATTCCAAGCGCTAACAGACTATTCAAGACCTCAGGTGGATTAGGATCTTGATGATGCCTAGTATGTACTCTTCTTGAAGCCATATTTTCGTACAAAAAATTATTATAGTTGGTTCTAGAATCACTAAAAGTTGGTTAAAATTTCAGCCTTTTAGTCTTTAGTTCACTATAACCCTCAAGAACTAGACTTGTCTCTAATAGCATATTTTTCGAGGGATTTTTTCAAGCTTTGCATTCCCCATAAATGATGCCACTATGTTACACTTTGTAATTCCTCCAGGTTGAGGAGAGGAACCCAAAAACCACTTTGAAACTATAATCTAGCCCTTCCAACTTTAGATAGGGCTCTCTGTCTAAATATTCAGTCACTTAGGTCTTAAGCTAGGTATGGAGATCAAAGGGGAATATGTTTTAACAATTTGATGGTAGGGAAGAGGGAAAATCCATTGGGCATGTAGTCATGTTAAGTTGATTGATTTTCCAGTGAGAGGACGAAGAGATGAGGGATCTTTCAACGAGGGAAACATAGGAAGTCCTTCTGGTGTTTTCAATTAAATTTGTTCTAGAAGGGTGAGAAGAGAAATGGTGGAAAAATGACATATAAAGGATCTAACTAAAGGATTAATTCTAAATTTCATTAAATAATAAAAACATTAATTGTTCAGTAAGCTATAACAAAGCACTTTGACAGTGAGTTATGAGATAAACCCTTGCTTAATCAAGCATGAATACATACATTCAACCATGATGATAACAAGAGAGAAACTTACAACACAAGAAAGCACATCACCATTAGAAACTAACACATGAATCCCTATAAAATGAGACCTCAGTCTTCTTCATTCACTAAAAAAATATCAGAAAAGTACAATGCACAACGTTTCTTGTTCTAACCCAAAACAACCATTTCTTAGTAAAGAATACATAATATATACATCAATTTGTTTTCCCTCCTTTAGAAACGCAATTCCCCAAAAAGATTTATGTTTCTTCCTACTGCAACGAATATACAACTTCTCTTAAAAATTAGGAAATTTTTTTAACCAAATATTTATTGAACAAATTACATTAAATATGATGCCTCAAACGAGTTTCGAAGCTCTTAGACACCTCAGATCATTAACCATGACCATAAAAATCAATTAAATGAAATTTAGACATAAATTTTATGGTCAAAGAGTTCACTATGTGGAAACGCAGCACAGACAATGCACTACTTCCTACTCCAGTAGAAACGCAGCACATAAGTGCAGCGAGTTGATGGTTTGACTTGTTCTAACCACTTTCTGAGCCTTTGAATGAGTCGTGCATGTAGAAAATAACCTGGGAATCTTTAACTTTCCCTTGAGTAACCTCTTTCCATTCTACAAACCTTCCATGATTCAAAAACTCACCTACAGTAAAAGTGTTGTGCCTGTGTGAAAGCGCAAAAAAAAACTTCCTTCACAATTCTGACTAGTGTTGATGTTTCTAAATAAAAAAAATAGTTTATCGATAATGTTGACAGTCTTGTAAGCTCTTTTCAATCTCCCACACACCAAAAATATGCCAAAACCTTACCTTTCTATCGAAACCTAATGCTTTGTTAACAATGCAGCATTATTACGTGAACTACTCACTTTGAAAAAAAATTCATAAGTTTCAGGAATCTAACTGATTGTGCTCCCAAAAGGAATTCATGTAGAATATAAACCTTTCAACCTCCTTATCCAAATTCATTCAACTAATATACTCAGGAAAAAAAGACAAAAAACAAAAATTGTTTTGATTACCTGTTCAATACTCATACTTTGGCTACCTCAGCCAACAAATCAAGCTTTCCTTGATCCTTCTCTTCTATTTCCTACACCTATTGTTTAGCATCCCTTAGCTCCTTCCTCAAGGTGAGGTTTCATCTGCAAACATTCTTGCGCTGCCTATGCAAACGACGAATTCTCTTCAGCATATAGTTAGAATTTGACAATGTTGGCTCACACATTTTCAAATGATCATGTCTCTTTTTCCTGGCCATTTCATCTTGTTTCTTAAGTCTAATGATCTCATTTTGGGCTTTCTTCAAATGTTTCTTTATCCTATGGAAAATATGTTGCCCTTCATCCACCTCATCCTTCTTCTCTTCTTAAAATGACTCTTCCTTCTATAGCTACAACTTTCTTGCTAAAGACCTGGTCACGTGAATTCTTACTAATGATGCCTCTAACTTTTGAATGTCCTTTGTTACTACCTTCTCTTTACCTTTAGACTTGGTGACATATGGATTTATCTTTATCACTAGTTCTATTTCACCAATATTGGGTGTCTTTTCCAAAGCAATTTTCTTCAATTCCCTATTTTCATGTTGTAGTTGGGAAATGACCAAGTGTGCCTTCTTCAATTGTTCTTGTAGTTCTTAAATCTCCTTATCTTTATCATCTAAAAAAATATCCTCTAGTATGGTATCTAGAACTTCAGTTGGATGCTCAGGTGTTTGTCTCATAGGAAATTTATTTGCAACAAATCTTGCGAGTGGATTTTTTGGAAACTTCCACTACCTCATAAGAGAAATGAAGCTTATTACACTTTTTTCTTGTATGATGGGTCAACTAAAATTGATGGTCTTTTCACCGAGCTCTCAACTGCTGATTTTACATCCCTTTCCACAGATGAAGGTGTATCCTTTTTAGTCCAGGGGATAGTTAGAATCTCAACTGCCAACTTGGATGAATCTATGAATGCTTGCCATGATTGATTCCTCTTCCTTAGCTATTCTACCACTAACATTTTAGTTAGAGAGAAATGAAAGAGATTAGGATTCACATGACTTTTCTTACCTTGAACCTTATTTTCCATCTTACTAAGGCTTATAAACAAATAGAAAGGCAGATTCAAAGGGATTTTTCTTGTGAAATGCATTAATAGCCTAAAATGATACTAATAGATTCTCCCAAATCTGCCTTCACAAGTGAAGCATCTCTGGATTACCTTAAGAAGTTTGTTGTAGGGTTCTAATAGATATTTTCTTGGCACAATAGCTCCATACTTCTTACTTTTGTACTTTGGCTTTAAGAAATCCTTATATTTGACTATGTTTAGAGGCATGCCCTCAAACCACTGTTCTCCTTGTAGAGGGAATTTTGTATCTATTGAAATGGTAACATCTGACACTAGAAAACTCAATTCTCCAACCTTAACATCTAACCCAGTGAAGTTCAATGCAAATTCCTTGGTCAGTTGAATACTATAACCCTGAATTTTCTCACAAAATCTGATGTAGCCAGTTTATTCAAATGCAACCCTAATTGATGGATATGAGTCTATTAAGGCAAGGTATTGGGGCTCAAACCTTACTATGTATCCTCCTTTGTGCTTCTTTCCGTCTGGAGTTGTCATGGATTGCAACAAAGATGAATTCTAGGGTTTTTTCAATGCAATTTTCAGTGTTTGACAACTAACGTAGCAATAGTGTAACACCTAAGGAATTAGGGCTTTAGATGAGGGATTTATGGAAAATTTATAATGAAAATCCCTATATTAATAGGCTCAGATAACAAAACATAACTTTGATACCCACATGAAACAACTACTTGTTTTCACCTATAGTGGAAATTCAAATACACAGGCACAACGAGAAAGCACAGTACATGAGGAAAACAACTTTCTTGATGTTTTACTACAGCAACACAAGGTTGTTAAAAATCTAGGATATAGGTGGCAAGAAAATTTTGAATATTTTACATAAGCAAAATAGAAAACGCAGCGACTGTGTGAAAGCGCGGCGTATTTTTTCAGGCTCAACAAAGAAAACACATCGAGCTAAAAGTTTGAATTTTACAAGGTTATATGAGCATTTTATTCGACATGTAAGGGAAAATTAGACAACATGCAAGAAAAATCATCCAAGAAAATGAGGAATTGGAACCTGGAAGTAGTGATAACCTTTCAACTTGAAGAAGTGCAACGACTACCTCTTGAGTGCAACACCTCCCCTGCAGACTTAGTGCAACAAACTTCAAATGATGTCCAGAATGATTTTGATGAAAGAAAGAATAGATATTGGGTATTTTAGATGCTAAAAAAAGTTTTGGAACTCCCAAGGTGACCAAACCCTAATTTCAAAGGCAATCATTGTGATTTGGAGCCTTAATCATGAAAGCACAACAACTGAATGATGTGCGACATGTCTCATAAAGGGTTGTACTAGTGGTGATGTCATGGAACCATTTGATTTGACAACCTAACTCACTAGCCTGACCCCACTAATTTGTTCCAATGATGAAAAGACAAGAATCAATATGAACTCATTCATGATCTTGTATGAGACATCAACCCTAGACTTACTTGACTCGATTTTTAGGGAATCCATAACTATATTTACATCATCTTTGACACACTCTAACATAATTACATCAATAATAAAATCCTGCATTCTTTATAAAGACCAATTAATTGATCTCTAAGAGATCATAGAAAATCCTTTGCACATTTATCAAAATAAATTTAGAAGACAAAACTTTTTTTTGACTACTATAATATAAGACACTAACAAACATGATGCTAGAAAATATTTGGGATTTTTGAGATTACGATAGCTTGACAAAGAGTTAAAGATACACTAATAAGTAATGTATTTTGAATGCACTATAATAGCGTTAAATAGAGTTAGGAATTGCCTATAGGTTCGAGTGGCCCCAATGTGAAAATGGACCACCCAAATTTAAATAGGGAAGATAGTTATGCATGAAGACATCACACACATGCTGTATGACTTGGGTATTTTTTGCATGTGCATATTCACACTTAAGGAAATGGGTGAAAACTATAGGAAGTGTTGCTTCCATGGTTCCACAAAGAATGGAAGGTAATAATGTAGTTCAAGGAAGTAGTTGAGACCTCTTCCACTATATAAAGTGGGTAGAATGGATTTGCAAGAGGAATGAAGGAATGTTGGAAGAGTTCAATTTTACTTAACTATGCCAACCAACTTCATGGAGTGTGATCTTACATAGTATTTTGTCGCACCTCCTTCACTTCCCTATGTCATACCCCGGAGCGCACAAAACTTGGCAATTATGTAGTGTACCCATCCTCATATGCGGTCCAAATCCTCCCTGAAGAATTAATAAAAACATGCCTTGAGCCCTCCCTAAAGAAGTGTTGTGCCTCCAAAATGTCTTTAAAATGACATCCACTTTCACCTTTATCACCACCATTTCACTCACATGTCACAACTCCATAACCATATAACCTTTCATTAGCCGCCATTTTCATAAATATATGGGTTATGATCCTTATTTACCAAAGTTATTTATTTTATGTGTTTAAAGTGAATTTATGATTAAAAACTAGGAAATTAACATGGTTTCATGTATTTATATATGTGGCTTGAGTTTCATGACATGTGTAGGTCATTTGGAAGCTTCCAAGGAACCCTTATGTGGCTTCCAATGCTCAAATTCGAATTCCCTTAAAAGGAGATTTGGATAAAGGTCAAAGAAGGATATGTGTCCTATTTGGATTGTAACTCCACGAGGTGTCTCATCATTTCTTATTTGGATTAGAACTCTATGAGACACCTAGGGGATATGTGTCTCATTATGAGATATTTGGTTGTAACTATATAATATTTTAGTGGATCCTCATTAAATAGGGTAGCTTCTTATGTTTTTGTATAAATAGGAGAGCCTTTCCCTTTAAAAGGCATGTGTAAAGTTGGAGAAATGCTCATGTTATTAATAGAGAATTTGGAGCTTATAATTGCAGATTTGAAGATTTATTTTTTCTTGCGTATGGAGCTTATTCACTTGCCATCCTCATACACCATTGGAATGGCCATTTAATGATTGTGATATTTAATTTCTTTTATAGATTAAAGTTCATTTGCTTTCTTAGTATTAGTTTTGGAATGACGATGTAATCTTTGCTTTTCTAAAAACATTTCAATATGGAAGATTTATGTATTTTATAATTGGATTAAGTTTGAGGCAAGGGCTCATAGTTATTTAGTTTCCTTTCATGTTTTGTTATTTGCTTTCTTAGATCAAACCAACAATTCATTGTATAATTGAATAAAGGATCAGACTAAGAAGGTGACTTAAAATTGGGTGATTGAATGTTCAACCTATGTAATCATTGAGCTTTACTTTTTTTCATGCTTTTATATTTTTTTTTAAGATCCTCATTTAATTGCATTAACTAATATTCCTAAAGATCATTCTATGAAATTGATTTAATCATATTTCAAGATTGAATGGTTGAATATTTGATACATGAAATTACTGAGTTATTTTCTGCACACTTTACTTGCTTTTTTAGGAAATTAGAAGTTAAAGTATAAATAGTTGCTTACACATCATATCAAGAAGGTAACACTTCATAATTGAATGTTGGAGTAACTAAGTATACATTAGTTGTTTTTGATTTCACAAGCTAGTTTAATTTAATTTGCATTATTTGATTTCATAGATTAGATGAATTGGTTTTCGTTATTTTGTAGTTAAATTGATCTAAAATTAAAGACAATTTCTGGCACATATAGTACACACATGCTTCACAAGTTTACGAAACCCCCGGTTTGACAAATTAAATGACAGGCAATCACTTTGCCCCAACATTTCAGCGTCGTCGTCGTGGAAGTGTGCATAGGAACTAACTTCCAGTTTAGAGTGTATTTTATTTGTTTTTGTTTTTACTAACCATTTATCGACAAAGGATCTAGAATGCAGCCCAAAGACTACATTGAGAAATGGTATCAAGAAGCGGTTACGCCACAATATTCATCAATTCTTCAAGAGATCCTTGCAGCAAATCTAAAGGTTAATACAATTTCTCATGTCCTCGTGCACAATCAGGTACATTTCACAAATTTGGATATGAACATTTTAGAAAGTTTAATCCGTAAATGGCTCCATTGGAAACATTCATATACTTTAAAATTAAAAAAAAAAAAAAATCTTTCAAGTAGGATAAACTAGGAAATAAAATCAAGCTTGATTGCAGTTTTTTAGAGTTCTTGATTGCATTTTTTTTTTAAGTTTTTTAGACTTAAAAAATCTGCTCTAGAGATTTTATTTATTTCTGTGCATTTCTTCATTAAACCTCAACAAAAATATTTTCAAAAAAAAAAAAAATCATTTTTTTGATTCTAAAAAAAAAAAAATTCATGTTAGATTTTCAATTAAAAAAAAAAAACAAAAAAAGAACTTCATGATTTTGAATAAGGGAAATGTAGAATTTTAAATAAAAATGATCAATTGGTAACTGGCTCTAATGCGACCTGCAAAGAAAAAAAATTGTTAGCTTGGAATCCAAAATTTAAAAATCCATCTTAACAAAAAATAAAAAATAAATCATGCTCGAAGAGGCTGCGGTTTGTGCAACATAGCTCAAAAACAGTTCTAAATTCTAATATTCTTTGCATGTGCTCTGAATTGTATCATACGAGCCATCTGGTCTGGTCGTTCACACCAAAAAGGAGTTGAATTATATTGGTAGGGTGGTTCTGTTATGATCCAACTGCTTTGGTAGGTTCAATCGGTCAAATTGACTGGTTATGGTTTTTAGTGACCTTCAAAACACTGTTCCTCTTTATGTTTTTGCTATTTGAATAAGTTTTTTCAAAATAGCTACGAAACAGAACCTGTTCTGCAGCTAACTGTGTGTTCCATAGCTACTTCCATGGTTTAGCAGGTTACAAGTGTCAAACGAAGAAACCGGCCACATGGGCATCTCTGGAATCGTCTCGACATGGATTATATCCTAGTCACCCAACCCAAATCGATAAAAAAGCCAGCTCAAGACCAAAGTCAAAGGTGGAGTCAAACATATGAAACCCGAAAGCAATAGGACTCTTTGTCTACCCTTTCATCCAGATCCTAGTTTGACACTTACTTGTTGACAGCCTTGTTTTTAGGTTCCAGTACATTCACTTTGAAGCTTAGTTGCCTAAAATTGAGAAGCATTAATCATTTTTAAAAAAATTCACAATTTCAGAAATAAGAATCGAAGCTACAATAATCTTTTTGAAGAATAACAGTCGAACTAGATGTTGGGGAGAAGCTGATCAAGCTCTTCACAGTGGATCTACTAGACAATAGTTTCGTGGCTTCCATTCATGGCTTTGATGAATTTTTTCATGTGGCCAGTCCTATCGACTTCGTCCCTAAAGATCTTGAGGCTTGCACAGAGGCGTCTATATCCACACTTATGGAAGAAGCAAAATCAGTGCATTGAGGAAATCCATTAGATGTGTATCCCATTATATGTGTATCTCCTTACTGGATAGATACATAACTAGCCTCGAGAGCCACCACACAGCAAATCAAACCCAAAAAGCCCGAGTGCAATACTTGTAGAGGAAATGCGTAACAACTGAAAAACTTCAATTTTTAAATGTGATTTCTCGCCAAATGAAAATGAATTTAGGAAAACCAAGACATTGGTTTTTTCGGAAGCAAGGTGAGTCAGATAACCCAAAAATGGTTTCCTCAATTTCTCAACCGTTTGAGAAAAACTTGAGATTCTTCGGGACCCTGTTTCACTGACTGTGTGAGGAAAACCAGTGTTAATTAATGCACAGTTGTGACCATATTCTAATTTCTATGAGAAATATTAGCCAGATCTGATTTCCATGGCTAAATTCTAGCTTGAAATAATTGGAGAAAATGATTTGAGTTTGGGTGCCCCAATCGCTTGTGCCGATTCATCCACTATGCATTGGCATTGTTAATTTCCTCCATTGAAGAAGCCACCATGAAATAGAATGAGAAGGGATTTCAAGAGATCGAATAACGGTTCAGTGATATTCACTATTTGATAACTCATGCAATTAAAGAATGAAGGAATTAATTGATAAGAAAGCCGATTCTATTTCATTACAGCCTCAATACACATTTGAACATAAGAAAGAACAGGGATTCTCTAAAGCAGCAATAACGCCTTCCTGTTTTGGTCATCCAAGTATCTTGATTTCATTATCTCGACATTGTATTTTGAAGGGGGCGGTATGTGAGAGGAACCAGATATGTCATATCAAGTACTATGGAAGCTTTGATGTATCCCTTGGAAGGTTCTTGCAGGATAAATTATCTAACCAAATTTCCAGCCAGCAGATGCACATAGCCTTTGCCTTTGCTAGCAGTTTTGTAACCCTTGCTTATGTTGATTGGGTTTGATTGGGTTAATAGCTTTCTAATAAACATTTTTTTATACAAGAATGATCACGTTTCTTTGAGTCTTGCAGGTACAAAAGATGAAGGCATTACAAATGAAAAATCTTATGCCCTAGCACAGCCAAAGAAGTTTGACAAGATTTTAGCTACAGAAATTGTGCACATTCTACAGCTGAAAAACAATTCTGCAGCTATGCATTTAACTCAATGATTTATTTGTCAAACAATGCATTCTAACTAGAAATTCATGATCAACATGTCATTTCATCTGCTTACATCATCTTTCACTGTGGCATCATTTTCCCATGCCACATTTTACATGACAATTTTCACTGTTTCATAAAAAATTCAAAACAGTCTAACTTTCTCATACGACATTGGAATTCGATGATTCAAGCATTGATGGAAATATCTCGATGAGATATACAAAATGAGGAAGTTATTATCAAATTTTGAAACAGTAAATACTGAAAAAATTGCTGAAAAGAAACAATAGGTAACTTGAGGCACTACTTTCAACACAGGTATAAACTCTCTTTCTTTTCTTTCATGAACTTGTTTAATAGTATCGATTCTTATTTTTTTATGTAAATGTCATTAATAGAGAAATTGATCACCTCTCTATTTTGATAACTTTACAATCCATTGGAGAAGAAGTACTAGTCTTTTGCAGGTTCTAGGAGGAAGAACAAATGACCATAAGCAAAGAGTGTCTCTCAAAGACCACATTTATTTCACATAAAATGATCAAAGCAACAACAGAGATGAAAAATCAATGCATGAGCACCTGCTAATGCATATCAGATCCAGCAATTGCAAGCCTTTCAGATGCCAGTGTTTCCATTGCATCCATACTCCTTTAGTGAATAAAACCTTCATCTCATTTCCTTTGTAGTCGCATTGCATTTCACTAGTCAGTCAATAAAATTCTCATCTCATTTTCCTTCACTGCTCATTTTTATTCATAGAAACTATATTTTCCTACTTTTCTTTCACTAACTCATAACCCATTTTCATAAAAAACACTTAGCTCGCTTACATGTTGATTTGTCCTTTTACATTCCATTCACTTGTGATTTTCCTTTCCATTAAATAAACCTTGATCCACTACAAAATTTTCCATTCACAATCCTTCAAAATCATTGTTTCATGTTCATGTTAAATGATGGAGGATTGCTTAAGGCCTTCCTTCTAACAAGCCTTGGCCTATCGACATCGATACATTATCCAAGTTTAGGGCTAGAGTCCTCATTAGTACTTTGAGGCTTGTATGCCTTAATGATAGGCTCTCTTGCCAACAATCATGGGAATACATCAATGTTCCTTGATCATTGGATCTTGCAAGTGACTCGACATCGGCTCATTTATTCGCCCTTCGCAAGATGTACTTAGGTACCTTGACACTCGTTGACATTAATGGTGAGTTTGTCTCGCATTGGTTAACGACATTCATCAATGGTCGGTAATCCAATGACCTCTCTTCGTGCTCGACACCGACGCAATTATTCACATGACTAGAGTTGTACCATCAGTTTTATAACGATTGAAGACTATATCATTTCATCATTTTGCAACAGATACAATAGATTTAGCAGTAGTAATAAAGAATCCACTTCATGACCTCATTCACCATTTATGCAACCAAGAAGCAGATGAATTTTACATTTCATTCCATGATCCAAAAGTAGCTACACTCTTCAATTTCCATAACTCATGCACATTGAAGGTAAGTGAAGGTATGTGATTTTCTAATTTTTAGTCATGCAATTCCTTAAAATACTAAAATTGTAACTTTGGGAAATTCCTCATTTCCTCTTTCACATTGTCATATCTTTAGTTGTGGGAAAGGGACATCATTTCATATTCATATATCATACACCATCACACATTTTCATTTCATCCAAACATACTTGTCCTAATCAATTATGATTGCATTATGTTTCAAAAAGTTATATGATTTGCAAATAATGTCTAAATTAAGAGCACACTATATGGCTGATTTTAAAGATGCATTCTTAAATATGTTCAATGAATCTTGCTGCAACAAAAAGAAACAAGGTATTGAAACACAAGAACCAATACCAATTAGAATTTGGTTGAAACACAAGAACCAACCAAACATGTTGCAATTCAATATATGACAAGTAATACTTTGCAAAAATAAATAATATTGTCAAATGCAAAGTTTAAGGACATATTATATAAGACAAGCTCATTCAAAAGCAAAGATGTTACGAGAAAATCAAAGGAATTAATGCAATATTTGCATGAGGACATGAAATTACTCTAGTTGGGGGTATGTTGTGCTTCCAAAATGTCTTCAAAATGACATCCACTTTCACCTTTATCGCCACCATTTCACTCACATGTCACAACTCCATAACCATATAACCTTTCATTAGCCACCATTTTCATAAATATATGGGTTAGGATCCTTATTTACCAAAGTTATTTATTTCATGTGTTTAAAGTGAATTTATGATTAAAAACTAGGAAATTAACATGGTTTCATGTATCTATATATGTGGCTTGAGTTTCATGACATGTGTAGGTCATTTGGAAGCTTCCAAGGCACCTTATGTGGCTTCCAATGCTCAAATTCAAATTTCCTTCAAAGGAGATTTGGATAAAGGTCAAAGAAGGATATATGTCATATTTGGATTGTAACTTTATGAGGTGTCTCATCATTTCTTATTTGGATTAGAACTCTATGAGACACCTAGGGGATATGTGTCTCATTATGAGCTATTTGGTTGTAACTATATGAGATTTTAGTGGATCCTCATTAAATAGGGTAGCTTCTTATGTTTTTATATAAATAGGAGAGTCTTTTCCTTTAAAAAGAATGTGTAAAGTTGGAGAAATTCTCATGTTTTTAATAGAGAATTTGGAGCTTATACTTGGATATTTGAATATTTAGTTTTGCTTGCGTATGGAGCTTATTCACTTGCCATACTCATACACCATTGGAATGGCCATCTAATGATTGTGAGATTTAATTGCTTTTATAGATTAAAGTTCATTTGCTTTCTTATTATTATTTTTAGAATGACTATGTAATCTTTGATTTTCTAAAAACATTTCAATAAGGAATATTTATGTATTTTCTAATTGGATTAAGTTTGAGGCAAGGGCTCATAGTTATTTAGTTTCCTTTCATGTTCTGTTATTTACATTCTTAGATCAAACCAACATTTCATTGTATAATTGAATAAAGGATTAGGCCAAGAAGGTGAATTCAAATTGGGTGATTGAATGTTCAACCTATCCAATCATTGAGCTTTACTTTTTCGTGCTTTTATATTTACTTCTAAGATCCTCATTTAATTACATTAACTGATATTCATAAAGATCATTCTAAGAAATTGATTTAATCATACTTCAAGATTGAATGGTTGAATATTTGATACATGCAATTACTGAGTTATTTTCTGCACACTTGACTTGTTTTTTTAGGACATTAGAAGTTAAAGTATAAATAGTTGCTTACACATCATCTCAAGAAGGTAACAATTCATAATTGAATGCTAGAGTAACTAAGTATACATTAGTTGTTTTTTATTTCATAGGTTAGTTTGATTTCATTTTCATTATTTGATTTCATAGATTAGATGAATTGGTTTTCGTTATTTTGTAGTTAGATTGATCTAAAATTAAAGAAAATTTCTAGCACATACAATGCACGCATGCTTCACAAGTTTACGAAACCCCCGGGTTGACAAATTAAATGACAGGCAATCACTTTGCCCCAATAGGAAGTGAGCTCAAAACCCTAATTTGAAGGTCAGTGCAACTACAACGCTACCTACTTGTGCTGATGGAGGGTTACACCTGCATACTAGTCTCATGCTGCTAGTGCAAGTTTTACTTGGATACTCACATTGATCCCTAAAAGGCAAGTTTTCCCAAAGAGGACAAGAAGCTTCGTGATCTAGAGGCTTCCATAACGATGAGTTGGAGGTTTTTCATTGTGGATGTGGTCGAATTCTCCCAAAATTTCCCTTTTATCTTATCCCTATGAGCTTCCTCCTTGAGATGAGGGCCTTCCCCTATCTTTGGAGAGATCCTAACTCCCTCTCCCTACATATATATTCATCCTCTCCCATTCCCAAATGGTTGGTATCTCATTATTTGCACCCTTATGTTGAGATAGTGCCTACATGTTATTCACTTTGGCTTGGAGAATGAGAGCTTGAAGAGCTTGAGCTTAGACTTGAACATTCACTAAACGAGGGCTTACTAACATCAAAGTGTAGGTTGTATGGCTCTTCTTTTATTCATTAATATATACAATTGTTGGTTCACTTTCCATAAATTCCCGTGTCAATGCATCATTTATCTTAATGCTCCTTAATCTATTAAGTGGATTACATTCGATTATGCTTGTTTCACTTGTATTTAGCCTCTTGCATAGGTTTTAACCCTGTACAGAAATTACTTGCATATGAATTATAAGAAAATAAAATAACCAATGACAAGAGCATAAAACATAAAATGAATATACACAGATTTTGCCCTAGATCCCAAAACCAGGACTACAAGATTGATTTTTCATTGTGTTCCTTTCAATGTTACAATACATATATATACATGTCGAAGCATCCATAAACCCCAATCCATTAACCCTAGATTAGAACATAATCGTAGTTCCCTTGACTAGACCTACAAAATACCATGGACAAAAAACCATCATGCCCAAAACCGTGTGCGAAATCCATGCACAAAACCATAGGTAGGTCCAAAATCAATTTCTCAGGTTGATGCCCCAAGCCCTATGTAGGGGGGTAGTCGACTGCTCTAGACCCTGTGCAAGGAGACTACTGCCCCCTTGCATAACCCTTGATATGGGGGGCATCCTTTCCCCCTCCCTCCCGACAACGTATAAGGGGTACTACCTCCCCCCCCGCCTATGAACCCCCCTCCCCCCACGTATAGAGTAGTCATGGAAAGAATATAACACAACCCAACATTCTCCCACTTGTTGTTTTCTTTCTATAGGAGGGCACAAGAGAGCTTAGTCATTGATCTGACTCTGCAATGCCCATTATTTTCTCTACACAAATAGAACTTCTCAGTGCTCACAGAATTTGTCAATGCATCTGCAGTATTCTTCAAAGTGTCCACCTTTACCACCAACACCTTTTTGTCCTCAACCATATCCCTCACAAAGTGATACTGAACATCAATTTGCTTTGTCTTTGAATGATAAGTAGGGTTCTTTGCTAAGAAAATTACACTTTGGTTGTCACGGTCTATCCTTATAGCTTGTTGTACTAACCCCATACTTAAACACAATCTCTGCAACCAAATTGCTTCCTTGATTGCATGAGTGGTTGTCATGTATTCTGCCCCTGTAGTTGAAATTTCCACTACAAACTGTCTCTTACTCATCCAACTGACAGCACCTCCAAATAGGTTAAACACATACCCACTTGTAGATATTCTCTGATCCAGATCTCCAGCCCAGTGGCATCAACAAAGTCACGGATGTCCAAAAATTTGTCCAGTCCTAGTCTTCCTTGGTAGCACAAACCATAATAACTAATGCCATGCAAATACCTAAAAACCTACTTCACTGTTGTCCAATGCTTCTTCCCTAGTTTTGACATAAACCTTCTTAATAATCCCACTTCATGTGCAATGTCTAGTCTAGTATAAACCATTGCATACATCAGGCTACCAAATGCACTTGCATATGGAACATGAGACATGTCCTCTTCCTCTTCTTGTGTCATGGGACATTGTTCAGTAGATAAATTTACACCTACAGGAATATGAACCTTCACCAGTTTACTATCCTTCATATTAAACCTCTGCAACATTGTCTTGACATACTTCATCTTTTCTCGATCTCATTTAATTTCCATGCCCAGAATATAGTTTGCAACACCAAGAGCTTTCATGTCGAATTTGGAGAAGAATTGGGTCTTTAAATCCTGGATAATTTATTTGTCATTTCCAACTAGCAACATATCATCGACATACAAGAATATATAAATAACACGTCACCAATTAATTCAAAATACACAGTGATTTTCTTTGCTTCTGGTGAAGCCAAGTCCCCGTATAAATGTATCAAATTTCTAATACCACATCCGTGGTGACTGTTTCAACCCATACAGAGACTTTTTTAACTTGCATACCAATTCTTTCTTACCCTTCACCACAAAGCCTTCAGGTTGCTTCATGTAGATCTCTTCTTCCAGATCCCTGTGAAGAAACGTTGTCTTCACATCCATCTTCTCTACCTCAAAATCAAACGAAACAACAACAAATAAAAGTAATCTAATGAAAGCTACATTGGCAACAAGAGAAAAAATATCACCAAAATCAATTTCTGGCACTTTGGAATAACCCTTTTCTACCAAACGAGATTTTTATTTCTCCACCTTTCCTTCTACATTCATCTTCTTCTTGAACACCCATTTGTTGCCAATGGGTTTCCTTCTATCCGACAACTCCACCAGATCCCAAGCCTCATTTTTGTGCAAAGATGTCATTTCATTAGCCATGGCCTCTTTCCAGAGTTTTCCATCCTCTAAATCTACTGCTTCCCTCATAGTTCTCGGATCATCATTAGTAATAGATAAAGTAAAATTTGAATAGAAAGAAGATGGACTATACCTTCCTTGCTTCCTTCTTTCTCAAACTGATATTCGCAAAGTCAGAGTTTGTGGCTCTTCATCTTCTGATTCCTCTTCTATTGTAGAGTTTGAGTCTTGCTCCTTTAGCTCAAACTTTATCTTCTCAGGTTCCTTTGGTAGGACTTCATGTTTAATAACATATTTCACCTCTTTAAACACCACATCTCAGCTATACAGAGCCTTCCTTGTTTCTGGGTTCCAAATCTTATAACCTTTTAAACCATACTTATACCAAATAAAGATGCACTTTTTAGATTTACTATCCAACTTTGTTCTTTTCTCATTTGGAACATGTACATATGCATCACATCTAAATACCCTCATATGTGAAAGAGAAGGTTTCTTACCAGTCCATACTGTTGATCTAAAGATGATCGGAGGTTATCATTGATGTCAACCCAAGTAGCACCATGGTTGACCCTGAACTTCCATGGCACATTGGGAATCATCATAACCATTATAGGAATACTCTACTCAAAAATATTTCATAACTATTATAGGAATACTCTACTCAAAAAATATCTTTCTATCAGTGTATAACTCTCTTCGTAATTCCTCACGGTTTGTAAGTTATTCAAGATTGAAGTTAGTAACCCCAATTAGTGGGATAAAACCCCATGGGGTTGTGTCATGAAATTTATCATTGATTTTTGTCATTTAATAGTCAATAATTAATAATTTTTTAAGCTCTTGAAATTCCTCCAACATTCTCTATAGAAGCCCCTCTCAACTCTATAAGAAGAAATCTCATATATCCTCCAAACGTAGTGATCATAGAATTATCACTATAACTTTATTTTTGTAAAGTATTAGATGCTGAAATTAAAACCCATTTCAGCTGAAATCCCGATGAACGTAGTGACCGAATTTCAGATCTTGGTTCACTATAGTTTCGGAGATATGATCTGTGGAAGTTAGGATTTTTGCAAGCTCCCGAATTTCATCTCAAAAAGGTGACCTTGGGAAAATCATCATAACTCTCTCTCTGAGAAGCAGATTGAAATTCTGTAAGAAGTGGAAAATAGTGCATGGACTATATTTTTATGTGTATCAATTTAAGAGCCGAACGAGGAAACAGTGACACATGGAACACCATACAAGTTCGTTCTACTGAACTAATCCATAATTAGGTCACTGTGAGAGATTGTGCATAACTTTACCTTGAAGAATCTAAATCGGGTCACACCTATGGCATTGGAAATAAGACTCATAGGGATACTACATGAATAAAGATCACATATTGGGGATATTAAATCACAAAGATACATCAAATTCAATATCATGCTCCTAGAAGTCATGAAAAGAAACTAGATCAAGTGTTGTCAAGGGCTGCAAAGGACCAAACTTTTTAGGGAAGCAAAGAGCAAGGTGTAGAAAAATGATGCAACAAAGGTAAGACCTAGGTAAGTATCTTATGTATATTCATTTTCATCTCTTAATTATTGGTTTCTTTGTATTCTAATTTTTTGTTTTTGTTTAGCACTGGCATATGCTTTGCACGATGAGGTAAGTTTTTCTATTATCATTTCATGGGTATTTCCTTGAAGAATTTTTGAAGGTATTATATATTCATCAAGAGAAAACACAATGCATAATCTAACGTTCTGAAGAGTGAGAAATGGTTGCATGATAAGAGCAACAATCAAGGTGCAAAACAATAGCAAGAACTTCACCACTTGAAGTCTTCAAGTGGGCAGCACTACATACAATCATTCTAAAAGTATCATTGTACAGAGTCATTGTAAAAGCATCATTGTAAAAGTTGTACAAGTGTCTATCTACCAAGAGTTGAAGAGGCAATGTCAGGAGTTCTAGCATCATCATTTGGTAGTTGTGTCATAGTTGGGGTTATGGTCTAGTGTGTCTTCTTCTTCTACATCATTCTATATCATTGTAAAGTGGACCATTTTCCTTGGTACGAAAGTTCAATCTTCTTTTATTCTTCTATAGGGTGGTAGGCTGGTGGTAGGCTGGTGCATGAAGTCACCAACAGGTTAAATCCTGTGAAAACTTCAGGTTGGTAGGGTGGTGCTAGGGTGAATTGTATCTCATTAGGTGTTGGGGCATCCGTTCAATTGGATACTGAAGAATCTGAGGCGTTGGAGCGTCCATCCAGTGGGAGCTAGAGAAGAATGCTTTTCTAGATTCTAGGAAGTTGGAGCTTCATTTTCAATTTGAGTTGAATATTAAATAATTATTAAAATCTTTCAAGTGGTTTTTGTCTTGGAGGGGATTTCCACCTTAAAACTGTGTGCATTTGTGTTCCTTTTGTTTACTTCTATCATTGTACAAACACAAATAATAATAGAAGATTAACTAATGCTCTGAAAGATTAATAATAATACTAATTAAAAGGATTACTGATTTACCCCCTCTCTCAATATTTCCGACAATTGGTATCAGAGCTTGGTTCCTTCAATAGCAGTTTAACAACTGGAAGGAGATCATGGAGCATACCAAGAATGGTGTACCTCAGTTCAATGAAAATAATTATGCACTCTGGAAAGGAAGAATGGAGGTATATCTATTGGTGCAAGGTTATGAAGTATGGGACATTGTTCAAAATGGCTTTAGACCAACCGTAGATGAACAAGGTAAGAAGAATTTAGTAAATGATGAAAAAGAAAATAATATTATTATCAGTGGACTTATTGAATCTGCTTATCATAAGGTGTTGGGTTGTAAAACTAGCAAAAATGTATGAGACAAACTTGAGAATATATATGCAGGTGACTCAAATGTCAAAGAAGCAAAGCTTCAAATCTACAAAGCAAAATTTTAGCAACTCAGAATGAAAGAAGATGACATTATTGTTGCATACTTCCAACATGTTGACAAAATAACCAACACTCTTGAAGGATTGGGAGATTCTATTGACGAGAAGACCATTATACGAAAGATTCTTAGAACGTTACCAGGAAGATTCAACCGAAAGGTATTAGTCTTAGAATACAGTGAAAACATGGACAAACTCAACAAAGAGGAATTACATGGAGTTCTCATACCATATGAAATGAGACTTGATGAAGAAGAGGGTACTTTGCATCTAGAAACTGTGTTCGTTGCATCTAAGAAAACCAATAAGGACAAACAACCTTCAAAGGACAAGACTTTCACCTGCAAGTGTGAAGAAAAGGAAGATGATGAAGAAGGTTTTTCAGATGGAGAATATGCTTACTTTATGAGAAAACTAAAAATCGGTAAGGGAAAATTCAAAGGTAAACTTCCGTTGATATGTTTCGGTTGTGGTGAGGTTGGGAATTTTGTAGCAAAATGTCCAAAAAGAAGTGATGGAAACTCAAAAGGAAAGAAAGGCTTTAAGAAATTCAACAAGCAAGGCAAGAAGAAAGGATCCAAAAGGAGCTTTCTCTCTAAAGAAGATAGATCATCATCCGATGAAGACAGTGACAATGAAGAAGAAGCCAATGAGAGATCATTGTTTATGGCCAAGCACAATAAACAAGAGGTATCAAACAACGAAGAATAAGGGTTGACCATAGAAGAATTTTCTAAGGAGGCAATCAAGCATATAAAAGAGCTTAAGGCTGAGAAGATCCGTTCCAATACTCTTGAGGAAGAAGTTCAAGGTCTCAAAATTGAAGTTGAAGAACACACATGTATTGAAAAGTCACTTCAAAAGAAGTTGGAAGAAAGCAACCGAGATAGGGAAGCATTAGAAGCAAAAGTAGTCTCACTGCGTAAGGAAGTGAAGAAGGGAGACACTGTCCAAAACTATACCAACAACTCAAGGGCATTGGAAGTTCTCATCAACAATCAACAATTTTACAATGACATAATTGGCCTCGGTTACAAAGAAGAAGAAGCAAGACCTTCTACAACAAAAAACAATGAACCTATGAGATCTGACAGGCATGTAGACTTCATTGGACAAGATTTTCAAGAACAGCCTTGGAAGACAATTCCCTGATGAATATTTCCATCCAGGTACCAACATATTTTTCATGGCTATTGTTATTCGTGTGGAAAATTTGGTCATAAAGTTGTAGAATGTTGCATGTACCCTAGGAACCAATACAATTCTAGGAGATATGTCAAATATGAACCTCCCAAGGCTCAATGAAACATCAATATATTTGAACATTTAAAAAATAATATTGAATGTTACAAATGTCAAATCTTTGGACACATAGCCAAAGACTGTAGACTTGAAAATCCTCCAGAAGAATATTTGAAGCCACAAAACGAATGAACACGGAAGAAGAAGAAGACTAATACTTATGCTCTCGCTCTCAAGGCTCAAAACAACAAAGATGTGTGGTATGTTGATAGTGGTTTCTCAATGCATATGACTGGGGATAGAAAGAAATTTGTATCTCTGAAAGAAGGATGGAACCGTGTCCTTTGGAAATGATGGATCTTAAAATGTTATAGGATCAAGTACCGTCAGTCTCAGAAGCAAAGATGCTCTAGCCAAGAATGTTCTATTGGTTGGAAACATGAATCACAATCTGCTCAGTGTTGGACAAATGTGTGATCAAAGACACAAAATGCTATTCAACTCCACAAAATGTGAAATTGGGAAAGACAGGTATGGTACAATTGTGGCTACAACAAGTCGAGCTTAAAATGACATATACGTTCTGGATGAAGCAACTAAAGCATGTCTACTAGCTAAAGAAGATGAAAGTTGGTTATGGCACAAACAAATGGGTCACATAAACTTTGGCAATCTTGTCAGGATAATAAAAAAGGAAGCAGTATGAGAAATGCCAAAAATCTCAAAACCTTCCAACACACTATGTGAAGCCTGTCAGCATGGAAAGTAGACAAAATTCAGATTTAAAACAAAAGAACACTTTGCATCACATCCATTGGAATTGATACATACTAATCTATGTGGTCCTATGAGAACAAAAGGCTTAGATGGAGAATTATATTTCATGTTAATGAAAGATGACTATACTAGGATGACGGCTGTCAGTTTCCTAAAGAAAAAATATGAAGCATTTGATTGCTTTAAGATCTACAAATATTTGGTCGAAAATGAAACTGATTTGAAAATAAAGTGTCTAAGATCAGATAATGACGGGGAATTCACTTCCAAATTATTTCAGCAATACTGTGATGAAAATGGAATTTAAAGATTATTTTCAACAGCACGAACACCTCAACAAATTGGAGTCACTGAAAGAAAGAACAGAATCATACAAGTACTGGGTAGAACAATGCTGAAGGACTCAAAATTGGATGAAAAATTCTAGGATCAAGCAATTAATACCACAATATTCATTATCAACAGAAGTCTTCTCAGAAATAATTGCAACAAGACCCCATATGAACTATGGAAACGAAAACCGGCTAATGTAAAATATTTCAGAATCTTCAGAAGCAAATGTTATATCAAAAGAGAAGATCAAAATTTGGGTAAGTTTGAATCAAGTGTTGATGAAGGTACCTTTGTTGGTTACTCATGCAAAAGAAAGGCCTATAAATGCTATAATCTAAGATGAAAATAGATAATGGAGAGCATAAATTTTACATTTGACGAAGATGGTTTTCTAATGAATAATGATGAGGATCTAGAATATTTTCAACTTGAGACAGAAACTAAAAAATGTACAGAGAAAATTCTAGAACAAGAAGCAACTGTCAACCAAGAAGAAGAAGTAAATAATGATCAACAATATATATAGGAACAACAACAAGAAGCTTCTCCAAAGAGAACAAAATAATGGATTCAAAAGAACCATCCATCAAATCAAATCATTGGTGACATAAATGAAGGAACTGGAACAAGAAAAGGTCGACAGCTTAGTTCATCACAACAAGCTCACACTGCTTTTCTAGCAACCTTTGAGCCTAGTAGTTTTGAGGAAGCTAGCCTGAATGAACATTGAGTAGCAGTTATGAATGAAGAATTGAATCAAATCAAGAAGACTAACACCTGGGAATTAGTTCCATGACCAAAATATAAAAATGTCATTGGGACTAAATGGTTGTTCAAGAACAAATTGAATGAAGATGGACAGATTACCAGAAACAAAGCAAGATTGGTTTGCAAAGGCCATGCACAAGTGGAAGGAATTGATTTCGACGAAACATTTGCACCAATTGCCAGAATGGAAGCCACCTAGATGTTTCTCTCCTATGCATGTTCAAGAAAAATAAAAGTCTACCAAATGGATGTTAAGTCAACATTTCTGAATGGCGAATTAGAAGAAGAAGCTTACCTCAAAAAACCTGAAGGTTTTCTACTATCAGAAAAAGAGGACTATGTTTGCAGGTTAAAGAAGGATCTGTATGGTCTCAATCAGGTTCCCAGAGCATCATATGCTTGTCTTGATGGATATCTATGTCAACAAGGGTTCAAGAAAGGTGTTGTTGATAACAATATTTACGTACAAATAGATGAATATAATTTAACAATCGTTGAGGTATATGTGGATGATATAATGTTTGATAGCAATGATGATCGACTAAGTAAGAACTTTGCTACAAAGATGCAAAGTGAGTTTGAGATGTCTTTACTTGGTGAGTTGATGTACTTCTTAAGGCTTCAAATATCTCAGCAAGAGAAGGGAATTTTTATATGTCAAGCCAAGTACATCAAGGAAATTCTCAAGAAATTCAAAATGGAAGATTGAAACCCCGTCCTTACTCTGATGGTAACAGGTTGCAAATTGAGCATAGACAACTCATCTAAGGATGTGGATCAGAGGTTTCTAAGATCTATGATTGGTAGTCTTCTATATGTAATAGCCTCCTAACTAGATGTTATGCAAGTAGTTAGACAAGTAGAAAGATTCCAAGCAGCACCAAAAGAATCACATATTATTGTCGTCAAAAGAATTCTTCGATATCTAAAGGGCACGACAGAATATGGCTTGTGGTATCCCAGGAGCAACAATCTCATTATTTAAGCCTTTACAGATGTAGATTAGGTAGGAAGCATTGATGATCATAAGAGCACTATTGGAGCAACATTCTATCTAGGTGGTTGTCTCGTATCATGGTTGAGCAAAAAGCAAACCTCAATCTCATTATCTACAACGGAAGCAGAATACATTGCAGCAAAAGCTTGTTGTACTCAATTCCTTTGGATGAAACAAACTTTGCAAGATCTTCAAGTACAATTGAGTGAGCCTATTCTCATCCTCTCTGATATCACCAGTGCCATCAACATCTCCAAGAATCCTATCATGCATTAAAAAAAAAAACACATTCCGATCAAATATCATTTTCTTAGAGAAAAATTCACTGAAAATAATATCAAACTTGAATATGTTGGTACAAAAGAAAAAATCATTGATATCTTCACTAAACCTTTACCTCGTGAAGCATTTGAATATCTTTTCCAGAAGCTTGGGTGTTGGAAATAATACTGAGAGGGGGGGGTGAATCAGTGTTATCAAATTCTTTTCAATATGCCTTCCTTAATTTAATCTTTAGATATTGATCAATAACTTGTATGTCAGTACCATATAATAATGAGCATGAAACAAGAAAACAGATAGTCACACCAAAGAACACCAGATATAAGGTGGAAACCCAATGTGGGTGAAAACCACCTGCTGCAATATGTCTCTATCTTCTTTCAATTAGAAACTTCTTTTACAATGATTTTGTACTGGTGCAGTCCTTTACCAGTACGTAGGCTGTAACCTGCAGAGAGCTACAACTCTCTCTCGTTTTCCAGTCTCTCCTGGAAGGAAGTTACAACCCCCTTTTGCTCTTTTTACCTCTTTAAAGACCACGTTTCATTAATTTTCAAACAGGATCCATGAACATCAAATAATCATCAAGTACATGAAAATCAACCAAACTCCTTATACAATAAACCAATGAATTACCCACTCTTCAGAATGCTGTAAATAGAAAATAATACCAGAAATCTAAACCCAGAACTTTGCTGTAATAGATAAAAGACAATCAACAATTGTTTCAAGATAAGACTGCAACTTCATCAACAGGGGCCTGAGTATATCCGCAGCTCTTCTAAGACAGAACTACGTAGATCCACACTGGTTGTTCTTCTGCTCTGCGAACTTTTCTTCAGATCCGCACCTTCACTTCTAACTTACTGCGTAGACCCGCACTGTGCCTTCTTCTCGCCTGCATACCTCGCACTTCACGCTTGACTGTGTTGCGTGCGCCCCGCACTGTGCCTTCTCCTGTACTACGTACCCCGCACTGCGCCTTTGACTGTGCTGCATACCCACGCACTGCGCCTTCGAATCGCCTGCGGACTTCTGATTATGGCCAAATTTTCAGTACACCAATGTGCCATAGTTAGTCAGATCCACAGATCTGTTCATGCACCTGAGAGATCACGACATGGCAATAGATTCACCTTAATTTAAGTTATCTCCTTGAATTAGATCTAGCTTTTAAAAACCAATCACCCAAAATTTCAGATCTTAAGATATTCAATATCCAAAGTTCCGTTTAGCGAAGTGATCTCCTTCCCTATTTATAATCAAGCCCTTATTCACACCATGGGACAAAACCATCAATAACCAATACAAGGGATCCAAAACGGGGCTAAAATAGATCCTATACCATGGGCCAAAACCATAGGATCAAGAACAACGGGCTAAATACCATGGGCCAAACATAAGAAACCCCACGTGAGCGCACTTTTTACTGCATGGAAGTGTGTGCACTAGGGTCCGCACCTTCTGTTCGGACAACCTGCATACATGACCGCAACTTTCTGAACGGCGTACCTGTGGGTCCGCGCCTTTTGAACTGTATACCTATGAACCTCTTATTTTCTTCATTTTGAGATCTTGAACAGACCATTGCCACTTGAGTGAGTTGCCATCAAATACAACACCTGTATCATAGAGCCATAGAGCCATACCAGAATCATAATGCCAACAAAAACAACCTGCTACTGTTGTCTCTATAATCTTTTAATAATAAGAAAAAATTTTTACAATCTTGTATTGGTGCAAACTCATACTAGTACGCACCCACCCACCTATAGAAGGATACAACCTTCTCTTCTTCTCCTGCTACTACTAGAAGGGAGCTACAACCCCATAGCTCTTGTACTAGCCAATATGTTTGCTAGTACGTAGGTGCCAGCCTACACAAAACTCTACTCTTCCATCAGGGACCATGTTTCATGAATTTTCAGACTGGATACTCCTGGAACACAGCACCACAATCTAAAGGCCACGTTTCATCCAATTTTCATACTGGTCCCGTCAACAACATTGAAACTCAGAAAATCATAACTGCCATACAACCATCAAATACATCTGCATCAACCAATCACTGAAACTCAATCATCACTTTCTGAAACAACCATAATTGAATCAATTAATCATTGACAACCCATCATTACTGAAGCAAATCACAATCAATCAATTTGATCATTCAGAACACTGTTACCAGAATACAGTCACCAGAACACAAAGCAGAAACCAAAACTCTGCAATAGCAAACAAAAATTACTGAAACTTTAAAAATCATGCTTCATCAGGTATACACTACTTCCATGTGTCGAACCAGTGTGTATACACACATTTACTAAAGGGACCGTGCTTATAGATCTGCAAATTCTAATTTATGATGTATACGCTACTTTGATATGCTGAACTAGCATGTATACGCTCTTTTACGAAAGCGAACTTGCGTAAAAACCTGTAAATGCTCACCTAAAACATCACAACTATTCCAGACTTCAGCCATACCCAGATCATCATATTTACAGAATAAAACATGCGTCAATATTCAGATCTAGACTGTTCAAGATTAAACCACATAATGATAATACTTTTAAGCCTTTATGATCTCGATCCATCAATCTTCATTAGCCATATAGGCACCTCCTTCGATTAGATCAAGCAAACCATCAGAAGCTCATTAACCTACATATATGATCCAACACCTCATAAGATATTCAAATACTTGCACACCTGGCCTAATGATCTTCTCCTCCTTATATAGTTATAGACCTTTCTTAATACCATGGACCAAATCTACATAGGACCAATACCTTGGACCGAATACTTCGAACCAATTACCTTGGGTCAAATACCTTGGACCAAAAGCTTTTTTCTCCAAGATATACATGCTTTTCCTTCTATGAAAGTGCATGTGTACGTATACGCTCCTTTTGTTCAGTAAACCTACGTGTATATGTGGGTTGGACAAGGTGAACCTATGTATACCTCTATTTCTTCATTCTTTGTAGTCTGATTTGTAATTCTTTGACCTGTTGCACTGTGAGCTTTCATCTGAGTGAGTTGCCATCAAGGACAACACCTATATCATAATAGCAACAATCTCCCCATTTGGACTTGAAGGCAACAACAACACCAAGACACTCTCCCCATTTGACATCAAGGGCAAAGGGTAGACCAATATATTCTTTCCTTTTAACATACACGATGTTGTTCATGCTCCCCCTGAGTACAAGCTAAATTCTCTGATTGAGCTCCCCTTTTGTACATACTGAGATGCACTGAAACTGTCCATGCTCCCCCCTGAGCACAAGCAGAGTCTACAAAAATATTTTTCAAAAGAATAACATAACTCTATAACTCAACTATGTGAGTATGACCTTCCTATCACGAATGACTCATACATACATCCATTCTCCCAACTAGGTGGGGATATACCAAACTTGACTCATCCACCCAACCAAGTGGGGATATACCAATTGTTTATACATGACAGAAACAATAAATATTACATCATCCATCTCATGCAAAGTGGGGATACAAATTACATCATTTGTCCAAAAGGACTCATTCAAATGTATGAGAAGACATATCACATCCCGAAATTTTACATGGCTTAAGAAACAAAAGGTATAAATATTTGAAGCCATAGCTAGGCTCATCAACCATAATGCCAACAATGCAGAATGCAAGTGAAGGTTAATGCTCCCCCTGAACTTATGCCACCTGTGCATTGTTAACAAGTCAATGATCAAGGCATCTTTTTCAGTTAGATAAAAATTAATGAACAAAGCATATCAATAGACTGTGATCATCAACATAAGATAGAGCACCCATATCAAAGCTTGACCCACTGTTTTTCTTGTCTAAAAAACATATACAATCCTTGTCCCACAGAAACCTATGTGTGTACGTGACTCATCTTCATGAAACATGTGTATAATAACCTTTCTCTGAAAAAATTAGATTTAATAGCAGAATGATGTAGCAACTACTCTGAACTTTTGTCTGAGATATTCGAAAGTTTCTATGGGCAGTGGTTTAGTGAATATATCAACAACCTATTCTTTGGAGGGAACATACTCCAATTTGAATTTTTGTTCAAGAACTTGTTCATGTAGAAAATGGTATTTGATGGGTATGTTCTTGTTCTTTGAGTGCATGACTGGTTTCTTTGAAATACTGATGCACTTGTATTATCACATAGAATGGAGATGGGTGGAGGATATGTGATATAAAATTATTTCAAGGTTTGCATCATCCAAAGTAGTTGTGTGCAGTAAGAGGCAACAACCACATATTCTGCTTCGGTTGTAGATAAGGCAATTGAACTTTTTTTCTTGCTGAACCAAGACACTAACCTGGAATCCATATAGAATGCACCACCGCTAGTGCTTTTTTTATCATCAGCACTTCCTACCCAATCCACATCTGTATATGCATGAACAGTAATATCTGCATCTCTAGGAAACCATAAACCAAAGTCTTGAGTTCCTTGAAGATATTTGAAAATTCTTTTAACTACCTGAAGGTGTGATTCCTTTGGATTTGCTTGGAATCTTCCAACTATTCCTACTACATGCATGATGTCAAGTTAGGTA
>APFE031740357.1:9454-44687 GCA_000404065.3 Pinus taeda | reverse complement strand
AGACTTCCTGTGTATACTTATGAGTTGATGGTTCTTTGAGAAATGTTTTGAGTGTTTAAACATTACATGCCTTAACTTCCATGAATGAGTAGTTGATAGTTTACTGAAATGGTATTTGACTCCATGAGCCCAATGGAAGAAATGTTATGTTGTATTCCCAACCATCATGCTTATTTAAGTTCTCATTATAAGAGTTAGCCCTCTTAGTGTTTAAAGATAAATCAGTAGTTTATTTTGAGAGAGCCCTCTCAGGTTAGGGAGGCTAATCCTTAGCCAAGAGTCTAGTCTGAAATAGTTACATAGAGTCTAACTGATTAGCAGCCATCAGTACTGATTTTGAGTTTATGTTTCTCTCATGTAAATTATTGAGGTCGGGCTCAACTATATGTCGACTTAAGAAGATCAAAATTCATGTCCCCTAAACTCCACTAAATTTTATACATAGAGGAGAATTCTCTCTCATTTGGGACACATCAATCAAAAGAAAAAGATATCTCTTGTGGTAGCGAAGATTAAGGAGGATAAATTCTGGTTCTTGTTGGGACTATTTTGGTTAGGGTTTGTCATAACAAGTCCGAGTTTGGAAGTAGTGCTTCACTATGGTTAAGGAAAATCTTATATATGGTTTGTGGCTTGTTTCATATGGGACTTCTTCCTGTAGTTTGGATACAGCTAGAAGATATTCTCATAGCTTGACCATAGGCCTTGAATCACTTGCGCAAGAAGCTAAAATACAATAGAAAGTCATTGACCTTATATGATAGTATTCAGGTGCTTGTTGAGGATGACATGGAAACTTAAAAACAGGCTAGGACTACTACAAATAATAGAGCCCTTGTAAGAAGAAAAAGGCCACACTGTTTACAAAATTTAAGGGTTGGAGCAACATGCTTTAGAAGCCCTAATCCAGAACCACAAAGATAATATCAATAGTGACCTTAATGTGGTCATAAACTAACTCCTTAAGCCAACCAAAGGGAACATCATGTGAAATAAGGAAGGTCGCAGTAGAAAGGAGGATTTTTGGATCAGTCAACTTAGAAAGCAATGAACTATTGTTGCCCTAACCATACCGATCTTGTACAACAATATGATTTGTCCTCTGTGAACAAACTGCCCAGATTACAGGATTGAATGGATCTAAGAGAAGTGATGCCTGATCTTCATATTGGCAAGTTATTTTATATCATTTTACTCTCTCTCTTTCTCTATTGAACATTTTATGATAATAAGAAGAAGATTTGATCAACAGTTTTCCCCATCTTGGGGTTTTTCCCTGGCTTGAGCCATCTTTTCGTGTCTTTCTATCTTGGCTTATCTTCTGCATCTATCATTTATGTTATTTCGTCAGTTACTATTATATAATATTTAATGTGATTGGTAAATGGATTAATGGGCATATGGTTGAATGAAGTATCTAACCTAAACAAATAACATGTTAATTGAAAATTAACATGGTATCGGAGCTCATGTGAGGACAAGCCCAAGCTTGAAGAGATTGCAATCACTAAAGAATTTCATTGATACCTCCATCTCTCTGTGGTAAATCAAGTCAGAGTTCAAATCTGTGTTATTTCTCAAGGCCTTATTCAAGCCCTAATCAGTAAACATGGGCACCAATCCTAAAGATATTAAACTATCACAAACAAAAGTTGGAAGACAACAAGGCATGTTCTTGTACTTTATAGCAGTCCTACTCATCAAGATTAAGATTGTATCATCATCGTAAGCTTATGGAAAGATGTTTTCTATGATCCCTAGAGGTAAGGTCAATCCTCTACAAATCTTTGTTTGAAATACTATTCTCATCTCTAAAGGACTGATCAAGTGCAAGATATATCTATCTAAGATGTATTGAATACTTCAGATAACAAGTATAGGCTTGCATTCATTCTATCATTACTGTTGAAGCTGAGATTCTTTCCTAAGAAGTTACAGTCTTGGACATTGATCAAGAGTACCAAATCCTAGACCAAAACATATTTCAGAAGGGTCCCTGAATCTAAAATTCCTCCATAAAATTCTAAGCATGATCACCATGATCATTGATTAGTATCGAATGTTCAACACCTATTCTCTCTATCAATGCCTCTGGTTTTGGAAAGATATTTCGCTTTGAAGATAGAATTTTCTTGCGATAGGGTCAAGTCACTATGATGCCTTGCTTGAAGGATCAAATCATCTAACTTGCTGCAAGGATAAGGCTGAGGGATTACGTAAGAGAAAAGTTAAAGAATGATCATATTGATCCCAAGAGACATATTATGGTTATGTTGGAGGTATCCCTAAAACAAGGTTATCAATAATTTGAGCATAGGAAGGTTTCATTAATCAACACTTGGCACTCGATGGTCATTTTACACAATCTCTTGGCCTCCTTGAAGGTCATCATTGTAGTAAAATTATAGTATATTCATGTTGGTGAAAGCTGCAGTAACTATGCAGACTTGGTTATTATTATTTGGAAGGCTCATATCTGAACCCTGTGGCATATTGAACTTGCTCATTGACTGAAGCATGATAACCTTGTCATTAACATAACTATGTGGCCTCCTTGAGAGAGAACTGATTCATTATACCATCCTACAACTCACAAGTTGATTGGCTATTAACTTTAGATATATGTGAGCATGAAAGTTTAAATAAGCCATCTTTGTCAAGATTCTAAAAGAGGTAAATTGTAGCAACAAGACCAAGATGACTCTATCTGATGGAAAACAATAACACAAATGAGACTAAATGAACACAGTCCACATAAAAATGGTTTTAAATTTTTATTGTTGAATATCTTACAATTGTGATAATTATCATCAACACATGTATCTATCGTCCTTTGATAACACTAAAATTTGATAACTTAAAAGCAATATAGGCGAAACACAAACAAAAAATTTACTACATGTGGAATTTCTTTCCAAGACTCATCAAATTTGTAGTCATGCATTTTTGCTTTATTGTTGTGACACTCACTATTTCCAAACTAAGGAAAACATGGAAAAAGATAAAAATAACTTGGCAAAGTTGAAGGCTCTATTTTCATTATTAACATCTTCCTTTGACAAGGATATTGATCATCTATAGGTCTTTGGGAACTCAACACTAGATGTTAATTGGATGAATACACAAGGTCATATTCAAGATACTTCCTCATCTCCCTTAGCTACTCATATGAAAGATCTCTCTAGGCATTTCCAGATGATCAAAACCTCTCATGTGTTAAGAGAACTTAATAGGACAACATATACTCTCTCAAAGGAAGGATTGTATTTGTAGGAGAACTAAGTTCTAGAGAAGGAATTCATTAGTGGTCATGTATCTTATTTAAGAGAAAATCATAATAGGTTCCACCACATGGATACTTTCCTTTAGAGCATTTATATCAAACTATAGTTGTTTAGTATTTTTAATTTGCAGTAAGCAGAGAAAGGTAATTTTATTGATGTCCAACAAATGACAAAAAAAATCCAATGAGACTAGAATGTACAATCAATAATTACCAATCTATAGGGGTGTCGTGGGCTACCATGAAAGCATAAAGAGAAACTTGTTTAGTTTTTTTAGAGTGCACTTGTGCCAAAGTTTTAATTCTAAATTTGGTTGCTCTTTACAGACAACTTCCACACAAGTCTCCCCGAGATTCAACTTTTATCAATAAATGATACCCACATTTAGTGCAAAAACCACTAGTGGAGTTTTAAGTCCTCCTAGTCATTAGGGAAGTTGATTATTAGGATTACTTGTGACATCCTATGTATTTTTCAAATGCCAATACACCATATATAATTCTGATGTATTTTAGAAACTCTAATACAAAATCAATATTACTAGGAGTCATCAAAGCCAACAAATATATCTTCAACCATATAGTTGGCCTTGACGACTCCTAGTAATATTTTTGCCTTCACTAAATGTATATGTAAGATGAATTCACTCACATCTAAATATATGCTTTTAAGAAATATCTTGCAGGTTATTAAGGATCATTTAAGAGGTAATGTCCAAATCATGCAGGTTAATTGTGTGTGCAAGTGTTGTGAAATTTAAATATACCTGGCTCTGGTGTGCAACGCTCTATTTACATTTTCCTAAAGGCAGCTAACATCATGTACCTCATGTGGAGTGCTATGTCTACTTTGTCCTAAAGGCAGATAACATTGACTAAAAGTGGTGAGGTATACTCATCTGGACAATTGAAAAAAGCTATTTTGTTTATTGTCATGTCTTGACGCTCCACTTCTCAACATACCACAAACACTTGTCACAGTGGTAGTGGAAAGGCAGGACACCATGGCAAAGGTTGTACCACACCTATTAATGAACTTGTATGAAACTGAAGCTTCTGATTCCTGGAAATTGTTTTTATTGATGTTGTTGCTTACCCTTCCCTTTCTTCTTAGAACACTAAGAAGTATAGTGGCCATCCATACTCAAAGGTTCTACAATTCTTACAAACTATTTTACTGTTATTGTTGCTTACCCTTCCCCTACTTCTCAATATACTGAGAAGCATATTGGCCATGCTTCTTGCACTTGATATGGCTCAAATTATTCTTCTATTGGTTAGAAGAGCTTGAATCTTCCTTCTTCTTCTAAACCTTCACAAATCCTATTTTATTCCCTCCTTTCCTCACCCTCCCAATGAGGGATAGCTCTAGTACATCCTCATCACTAGCTGAAACCATCTCCAATCTCATTTCCTCCTCGATAATGCATCCCACAAACTTTCAATTGAAGGTAGCTTCTCACAAGCACATACAAAATGTAAAAAATGGTGCCAAGATGGACTAAAGCCATTCAAACTGATCCAAATTAGTCCACTCTCTTCTACTTTGTCATCAAGTGTAGCTTGTTGATATCTCAACTCTTGATCTTTATCAGATAGATAACTACTGTAGTAGTGTTTCTCATGCAGTAATGGACGATTTCTTCATTAAGAGGATTCTCCTAGACATGTTGTCGCTCCAATACAATGTAATCAAGGTAATATGCATTTCCCTATCAATAATTTTCTCTACAATGAGATGGGTTAGATGATTCTTCACCAAATCCAAAACTATTCATTCCAGTTTGACCAATTTCTAATCATGCTCAGCCAACTCCTTGGTACCTATTGAAAGTAAAATATCCTTCTCCACCACGTACCACAATTCGACCTCTTCCAAGAGATGCTTCAGCTTGAACTATAATAGAGTTGGGCATGCCCTCTAACATGTGACAATCCTAAAGACCCTAACTACTTGTGATTACAACTCTTTAAACAAACATGAAAACATATCGAGAACTAAGAATCAAACCTACAACCTCTTATAGGTGGATGCCACCTTTCGCAAACATTCAAAATAACACTCCAATGCCTAAAACAATTGGGACATCACAACCCATGGGCCACAACCTTTAACGGTCGAAATCTACTTCACTTGCTGAAACTCAGGCATCCCACCCTTGAAACCCTTCAACAACTCCCTCTAACAGGTTTCAATCCTATCCATTCACAACTTCCTATTAGTTTTAGTGAAAGTTCTCTGATACCATGTAATCCAGACAATAGTAAGTAAATTTTGCACTAAAAGAATATTCATAAGATCCTAGGTAATTTAAATCCCTTCATGGGTATACTAGAATCTACCAAAACACATTGCTGAAAAATAATAAGAGCATGTACACAAATTTGAACTCTTAATCACATCTATATTCTATTGAATGTAGAGCAAAGAAAATAAAATGCAATACCTCAAAACCAAAATCTTGCTAACCAACACGGAAGTGTTCACTACATCTCCTTTATAGAATACAAAGATGAGGAAAGATACAAAGTAACTGGTCACATGCATGAATCACTCAAGGTGACTCAGTCAAATGGTAGCCCAAGTTTAATCATCTAGTGTACCCTTGCAGCATGGATAAGTGTGCCAGGTAAGTGCATCTCCACTAGAAGAAAAACAGAAGCATGCATCCCCTTCCTTGAGAATTGTGATCCCTACCAAGACTGGAACCTTATCATGCTAAAGAACTCTAATTATCTAGGGTTTTGTGCCCTCCAAATATTATATCATGCATGCAAAACTAAACTAAATTGAATCTGAAATACAAACTAAACTAAACTGAAGAAAAAATGGAATTGCTTAATCTTAAACAACATGCAAACTGAAATTAATTGAAGATAGCAAAACTAGAAATATACCCTCTACTCTCTTACATAACAACACCTCCCTCATACTATAATTTGCATAGGAACCATGCCAAACTACTACCATTATTACCGTTGTATGGACCTGCAAAAGGTACACCTTTTTTTTTTTTTTTTTTTAACAAGGTCGGATACTTTTGATATTATAAAATCAGAAAGTTGATACATATACATAGGATTCCTGAGTTATGGCAGAGAGGAGCAAAACTGGGTACGCAGACCCTTTTACCTCTTTGCTGCCCAAAATGCTGAAGTTAAACAAACAACGACTATATTGCCTTACATATGCCCCGCAGAGCAGACAAAATTTACAGGTCATAGGGAGTTTTCTGAGTTACTGAGATATCGGGGAAAGGATCTCTTCGGGCGCCACTAGCCTTAGTGGATGCCTCAGCTTGGAAACTTTGAGTGAGGGTGCGGATTTGCTCCATGGCTTCCTCCAGGTGGCTGCATCTACCCTGCAAGTTTTTGATTTCTGCCTTTTGTTTTTCGAGCTTTTTTCTCTTTGATCTTGAATCAGACTCGTAATCCTCCTTCAGTTCCTGGAGCTTGCTCCTTAGTCTGTTAATCATGAATGTATGGGTCTTGCACATCGTGCAGTCCTTGCTAAAGATCCCATCAATGTTGATGGCAGGTTCAGGGGGGTTCTGCTGGGCTGGCTGATCTGCCATAGCGGATGGAGGGAGCAGTGAGGCAGGGCAGGAGAGAGAAAGCTTGGAGGAGGTGAGCCCGAGAAGTAGAGACTGATAAATAGGGAGCAGAGGGCGCAGAAGTAAAGGAGGAGGCGTCCAACCGCTGAATCTGTCTAACAAAACCGAGTCAGTAAGAAACTTAGAACTGAAATGAAAATTTACCAGCAGCGTGGGCCTCAGCTCAATCTCTCTGTTGCTGGAGTCGAGGTACAGAGACCACTTCGGTCTGTGGAGGGCAGTTACCCGTTGCGTGGGCTTGCTGGAGTTCTGAGAGGTGTCTCCTGAGTGTGAGCTGAAAGCGTCGATGGAGCAGGGAGGTGGGAGACCCCTGCGCTTGGAGAGAAGGCCTGGGGGCGCCTTGGGCTCCTTGAGACTCCTTAGTAAGTGGATGGCACAATGCGTGAAGTTGAGTAGCTCCTGATTTATCTCAGCACTCCTGTAAGAGATGGTGTGACTCGCTGGCTGAGGCTCGATGCAAACCTGGGCCAAGGGGCACGAATAAGTGCAGGGGATAATTTCCAGGAAGGGAGAGAGGGTATATATGGAGGAGGGGAGGCGCTGCCTGAGCGAGGAATTCCTTTCAGAGATCGAGGTGTTGACAGAGAGCAGATATGGAGGGAGATCCTCCTGAGAGTGGAGGTGACATAAACCAACCTGATCCGGGTCGCGATCACGGGGAGGAGAGGGAGAAAAGGCGCGTAGGACGAGGGAGGTGATAGAAGGCGGCTGCGCGTGAGTGGAAGAGGAATCGAGGATTGGGAGGACTCTGATTGCAGAGAGGACAGACATCATTTTGATAACTTTAGAGATTAGACCTGGTGGCACTGATGAGGGAGAGGAATTAAGGAATGGCTCTGTCAGTGACACAGTCATCAATACAAACCTGACCCTGTTTTAGATTGACAGCCCTGTTGGCAAGGAGATCTGCCTCAGCGTTGTGCACTCTGAGGACATGCCTAAAAGAGGTATCTCCCAGATCTCTAAGGTTGTCCAAAATCCTGGTTCTGGTGTTATTTAGACCTTCCTTGGTGAATTTATTCCCTGAGATCATAGAGGAAATTATGATGGATGAATCTCCTATGATGATGGCATTCCTCAGACCTTTTTCTAAGAGAATGTTGGTGCCCATGAGCAGGCTGTAGGCTTCTGCCGAGTTATTTGTAGCTTCCCCAAGACCCCATTCATAACTGCATATGGGAGTACCATGGTGGTCTTTTATTACACCTCCTGCACCTGCAGCTCCAGGATTATGCTTTGATGCTCCATCGAAAAAGAGGGTGGGGCGGTTTTGAGCACTGATCCATTGGTGGATTTCTTCGGTGGTTCCCCTGAGCTTCCAGGGAGTTTGTTTCTTGTAGACTTTGCTTTTAGGCGGAGGGCTGTGGGAGTGGATAATTTTGAACTTGCTATACCAATCCTTTTCCTCTTGAGTCCAATTCGCCTGATCAGGAGTGGCAATGTAGTTCGCGCTGATTGTTTCAGAAATGCTGGCCATCGTTTTTGCTATGATTGTGCCCATTCTTGGCTGGATGTTGTTGAAGATGAAGCTGTTCCTGGCGAGCCAAAGGTTCCAGCAGAGGGTGGAAGGGATGCATTTCTAGATTCTAATTAAATTAGTTTTGCCTCTTCTTTGATGAGGATAATCTTTTTTCCAATTCTTCTGGAGGGAGTGGACCTGATCATATCTTCCCCGAGCTTCCAAAGGACTGGTGAGCTGTTTCCAACAATTCTGAACCCATGGACAGAGGAGAAAGGACTGTTAGATTGTCTCTTCCTCAGCTTTGCAGAAGCAGCATATTGAAGGGCCTTGAATGCCTCTTTTCCTCAGATTTTTTGCAGTGAGGATTCTCCCTTTGAGGAGGGTCCAGTTGAAGTGTTTGACTTTAGGAATGCATTCAGATTTCCAGGTGGCTGTGTGGAGGTTCCAATTGGGAGAAGGGAGGCTGTTCTGAAGGGATTTGTATCCCTCCTTAACCGAGAAAGACCCTCCACAGGGATCCCAAATGTATGAGTCTTCTTCTTCTCTGTTGACTGGCGCTGCTCCTGAGAGAGTTGACTTTAGCTTGTGCCAGAGGTCTTCAAGGTCTTGAGGGAGATGCAGCTCTTTCCAGTCTCTCCATTTGTTGTGGTTCCAAGAGGAGATGTCAAAGAGAGTGTGTAACCTTATAGCTTCCATCCAAGTCTGAAGAGGCCTTAGCTCGAGTTGGAGACTCCTTGGATTAGTGTTCATGATCCTATCCGCCCAGATTTTGGTATCCTTCCCATTACCCGGGTGCTTGGACACATTCTTCCTGAAGTGAGGCAAAACTTTTTTAATTAGGCGCCAAACTGAGGTGCAAGGTCTATCAGTTATTGGCTCATTGAGAATGTTCGAGCTTGGACCGTTGAGATATTTTCTTTTTACAGCCTCCACCCACCAAGATCCCTTGCTTGAGATAATCTTCCAAATCAGTTTTAGCCCCATGGCCTGATTGGAGAAGTTAGGGATTTTTATAGAGAGACCTCCTTTTTCATAAGGAAGAGTTACCTGCCCCCAGTTCACAAGGCTGAACTTTTTAGAGTCCTGTTTTCCACCCTGCCAGAGGAAGCTGCGCATTATGAGTTCCATGTGCTTGTGGATGCTTGCTGGGGCCAACATCACAGCGTATTGGTAGATTGGCAGTCCTGAGAGGACGGCCTTAATAAGGATGGTTCTACCTGCAAGGTTTAGCCAAGTGACTCCCCAGCTTTGTAAAAGACCTCTCATTTTCTCTATGTGTTTTGTCCAAACTCCTGCTTTTATGTGATCCTTTGCCAAAGGTAATCCCAAGTAGGAGAAAGAGCTCCAGTTATTTTGGAGAGGGATGTCAAAGATGTGGGATATGCTTTGTTGGATTTTATGAGGCACGTTCCAAGTGTATATTTTGCATTTTCTGTTATTTAGTTTTCCTCCTGAGACCTGAAGGAAGGCGTCCAGGACCCTTTTGAATCTCCTTGCCATCAAGCTTGAGGCTCCCCCAATTAGAAGAGTGTCGTCTGCGAATAGTGAATGGTTGATCTCCTTTAGACCTCTTTCAATGCTTACCCCCACAATCTCTCTCTTACGGTGGAGGTCTTCCAGGTGAATGCTAAGGGTTTCAGCCATTATGATGAAGAGGAATGGAGAGAGAGGGCATCCTTGCCTAAGGCCCCTGGTACTTTTGAAGGAGTTGCCTGGACGGCCATTAATCAGCGGAGCTGTCCACGGGTCAGAGATGCATCCTCTTATGATATCGACTACTTTCGAGGAGAAACCAAATTTTCTCATTGCTGCTGTTAAGAAGAAGTGGTCCACTCGATCAAAAGCGTTGGCCATATCCAATTTGATGATCATGCCTCGTTCTCCCTTGATGAGGCTGCTGTGAATGGCTTCTTGAATGAGGATTACATTATCTATGATCTGCCTCTTGGGGACAAAGCCTCCCTGATTTTCTGAGATGATGATGGGGAGGAGGGTCTTGAGCCTGTTGGCGATGATCTTTGTGATGGTCTTGTATGAGACATTACACAAAGATATGGGGCGGAATCTATCGAAAGATTTGGGGTTAGCTTCCTTTGGTATCAGAGCAATGTGAGAGGATTTTGTGTAGTCCCCCACCTTATGTTTTCTGAATGCATTTTTCACCATTCTCACAAAGTCCTTTTTAATTATGTCCCAGTGATGTCTGTAGAAAGCTACCATGAATCCATCCGGTCCCGGGGCCTTGTCTTGTTGCATACTGAAGATGGCTTCTCTTATCTCCTCTTCAGTGGGCTCTTGTTCCAGCGCTCTGTTGTGTCCCTCTTTGATTTTGTTTTCAATTGGGCTTAAAAAAGCTGTGCCGTCATAATGATGAGGGTCTGCTGTAAGGAGAGCTTGGAAGTGGTCAAGTGCTGCCTTTTTTATCTCTTCTTGATCCTGGAGGACTCTCCCATCCACTTCTATTTTGTCGATCTGATTTCTTGCCCTTCTTATCTTAACGTTGTTGTGGAAGAAGGAGGTGTTCTTGTCCCCTGCTTTCAGCCAAAGGCAGTGGGACTTCAATCTCTGCTCCTCTTCCTCAATGCGGTTTTGCCTGTAAAGCTCCATGAACATACTTTTCTCTTTTTCGATGTCATCCGTTGTGGGCTGCGTTTGCTCTTTCTCGCTGTGCCAACTGTCTATTTCTGCAAGAAGATCGGATCTCCTCTTTCTCTCGGAGTTTGCCAACTCTCTCGCCCACTGTTTGATGGCGGACTTTAGATTTTTTAATTTATTTTCCCACACGTAGTGAGGTGAACCAAGGATTTCTTTAGCCCACTGGTTTCGCACAAGGGCGCAGAATTCTTCGTGGCTGTCCCATTGCTTGTTGTATTTAAAGGGCAGAGGGCCAAAATTCGATCCTTTAGATAGAGAGAGGGTTACTGCTTTGTGGTCTGAGGCTGTACCGTGGACTGTGTAGCTTTTAATTGCCTGGAAGTTGCTGGCCAACCTTTCATGAATTAGGAATCTATCTAACCTTTCTTTGATGTTCTGAGGACCTGTTCTTTTATTGGACCATGTGAATTTTCCATTGGAAAGGGGGGTATCTATGAGATTGAAGAGCTGAATTATTGTTTCCAGCTTGTCTCTGAATGGATCTGGGTGGAAGTTGCCTCCAAATTTTTCCTCCACCTGCCTTATTAGATTCATGTCGCCCCCAATGATAATTTGACTACTTTGGATGGAGGAGAGATCTACTTCTAGGCTATTCCAACAGCTGGCTTTATCTCTATAGTGGTTGGGTGCGTAAATGTTGTAAATGTAAAGGACCTCTTGAGTGCTCTTGCTTCTTAGGTCTGTTCTTACCCACCAATTGCATATCTGGTGGTTGCTGATTTCCCACTTGTTTTTGTTCCATAGTGTGCCTATTCCCCCTGAGGCCCCATCTGAGCCTTTGGAGATGCCTGAGTAGTTTTTGAATCTTTGAGTTTGAAAAGTGAAGTCCTGCTCGGTTGTTTTGGTCTCTTGGATTAGGAAAATATCTGGCTGTTCCTGGGTCAGGAGATCCTTAAGTGCTTTTATCTTTAGGGAGGAACCCATTCCCCTGCAATTCCAAGAGACCAAATTCATTATTTCCTAATTGTTGAGTGGAGTCCTGCCTTCTCCTTGGCCTTCTCACCATTTCCTTTTGTCTTGCCTAGAAAAGAATCCATGGGTTGCTGGGAACCGATTGCCATTTCCTTGGCCGCTGCTTCATCTCTTAGCTCTTTGTTTGTTTTTCTGCCAACTTTTCTTGGAGGGTCGGAAGGTTGGTTTTCTTCTCTTGTTTTGGTTCTGGTTTGGATTCTTTCGATGGTGGTGGAGGGGGAGAGAGGAGGGAAAGAGCTCGGAGAGGCAGGGCAGGGAGATTGAGGGGGAGAGGGAGGGACCTTTGCAGATAGAGATTCAAAGGGGTTGAGGGAGGGGGGGAAGTCAGGGGGGGGGGGGGGGGAGGAGGGAGAGGGAGGGTGGCTTGAGGATTGCGGGGCTGAGGAGTTGGAACCCGGATTGGGCTTTTTCCTTTTCACTTGTTCCCAAGAACCCCCTGCATTTTCTTCATTCTGCTCCACATCAATAACTTTTAGCTTACTACATCTATTGGCAAAATGGTCGTACTCGTGACATACCTTGCATTTAAACGGGAGTTGTTCGTAGTCAAGTTGTTGTATGTGCATCCATTGATCCACCTTGAGTTTGATTGCTTCGGGTAGCCCTTTTCCCAGATCGACCTCAACGCAGATCCTTGCGCAGGCATGCATGTTCTCCCTTGGTTCAGATCTGTCGATGTATTTTCCGACTGCATTGCCAATAGCTTTGACGGATTCGTCTCCCCAGCAGTGAAGGGGAAGATGGGGCAGGCGCACCCACACAGGAACTGAATTTGGGATGTCCATCTCCGGGTCGAAGTCCGGGGTCCATCTGTTTAGGTAGAGCCCTCTCGTGTCCATGAAGCAAGGGCCATTGCGGAAGATGAGGCTCTTGTATTCTTTTGATTCGAAAAGGAAGGTGAAGAAGCCCCTTCCGCAGAACCTGATGGCGATCTTTCCCGGGATCATTGAACTCTAGTTTCGCTCCACCCATTTCTGCATAGTGCGGGGAGAAGGCCAGAGGCCTGTAA
Source organism: Pinus taeda (assembly GCA_000404065.3). NCBI lineage: Eukaryota > Viridiplantae > Streptophyta > Pinopsida > Pinales > Pinaceae > Pinus > Pinus taeda. The sequence continues at coordinate 31,692 of APFE031740357.1, read as the reverse complement.
ATTGACCGACGAGACCTCTTTCAGATAAGGCTATTGCCGATTTTCTCGGGAGAGAAGGGGGCAAGATAACTTCAGGGATTTCATCTAATTTCTTGATAAACTTCGAGTGGGAGGGACGGGGTCTGGGATCCGAGGGATGGGAGAGAAGCAAGGCAAAGGCTTCCTCAGGAGACTCAGAGGGCAAAGGCTGGGAGGTGGAGCCTGCCATTGCAGGCTCGCCTTAGAGGAAGAGGGAGGGCGGGCCAACCTTTAGGCTGCCATACCCCGAAGGAGGCAGGGAGAAAAGAAGGGCGCCCAGAGCAGAAGCGCGAGAGCAGAGGGCAGGCGTAGCGAGAGGCTGAAGCAGGGCAGCAGAACCCTAGCAGATCGGGCCAGGGAAAACCTGCGCGTAGCAGGCTAGGTCAGAGGGCCAGGGCGCGCGCAGGCAACAGCACGATTAGCTTCCTCCCAGAATCTGAAAAATCGGCTTTCCAAATGCAAAAGGTACACCCTTACTACTGTTGTACCTGCCAATTAAGTGCACCCTGGTACTATGGAGAGGACTGTCAGAGTTAAACAAGGTAGAAAATCTAACAAAGTATATGAACCAACTGATCAAAAAAAATATTACCACATTGATAAATTGAATCCTTAAAAGAGTGACTAGCATGGGAAGAGACAGAGTTAAGTCAAAAAAAGTATAAATATTTGCCATAGATAAGACAAAATTTACTGCATGGTTTTTAGAAAATTCATCTCAATGGGATAATAAATTGTTTTAAACCCCAATATTGAAAGGAAAATGACATAATGTACAACAAAATGTTAGTATTTTGTTAAGCTGCATCTGCATTTACTTAGAGGTGTTGATTTGATGCTATATAATTCTTAAAGCCATGCTCAACCTACAATGAGTCTCTAGCTTTTCTGTTGTTAAAGTTGCAAGCCTATTTTAGCAAAGCCATAGGCTTTGATCATGATGAAATGTAGTTAAAGGAATTTTTTTCTCGATTTATATATTTTTCACAGTTTAGTTTCAATTATGCATTTTTCCATACCAAGTAAGAAATAAAACAAACCATTAGCAGACAAAGAACATATTAATCAGAGCTCAACATGTAAAATAGAACAGATAAAGGATATACAAATGCAGAATGGAAAGTTTTAACTTAGAAACTGAATAGATAATGTGGTGTTAGTAGTACCTATATAGCATGATTTGATATTAGGACTAAAGACACACAAAGTCCATCGAATGTCTCTTTCCAAGAAGCCTCAGTAAGAGTTTGCCAAAGTCCCTTTGATTTCCAAAATGCGCTAGTTTACATCTGGGCAGATGTTGTGTCAAGTGGCTTTCCAAAACAAAATAAACCACCACATAACATAGTGTTTATGTACAAATTTGAGCAAGAAATTTAGAAGTCAAAATACAAAAATTTGGCTAGAAAATCCAAATCGCTAGGACAAAGCAGGAAGAAAAGGAGTTGTACCTGTGTTATCACAGTTGTGCAAGCTCTAGTTGCAGCAGCTATAGCCAAATTTGCCTTTGTTCCCATATACTTGTTCCTATGTTTTAAGTAAAATCTCTTAGACTATAGCCATAACAGTATTGGTTAAATTTCTGATGTATAATTACTTGATAAAAATTGAATAAGCTAAGCTCATGGTAAATAATATCACAAGTAATTATCTGTAGATCAGAAAAGGTTTTTCAACATGGTATCAGAGAAATGATATCAGGCAATGGAGTGTGTCTTGGTGGAATAAACAAATCTATGTATTTTACCTGGAACTAGTTTATCTACAGATTTGATAATTCAAGCGTGCATTACGTAAAGATCCATTGTCTCTAGCACCAATATTATACACAACTTCTTTTGAATTTTTGTTTTATCTTATTCTGGAACATGTGTAAGGAGGTGAGAATGGTCATTTTCCATAGTCAAGTTGAAGGGAGTCATAGCATCACCTGTGTGGAACAATAAATATTACTTCATGACAATTTGCAATCCCAAGGGCATGGTTTTATGTAGTCTCCTCTACTATAATTTTCTTTGAGCACCACAGATATCAAAAACTGAAGGAACGATGAGCTTGGGAAACTTAAAATGGAACACTTCATCATTTAGCAATGACTGGCAATGTGCTGGAATATATTCATGATAAGCCATTTGATGTGTGTCGATGTGCATTGATGGGGTAACATGAGGCAGAGGTTATTTTCAAATAGATGAGGACCATAAACATACCTTCCAATACCATCTTGTATTCTATTATGATAAATGGATATTCCAAGGAAGCCAAAATGGACGATGCTTTCAAATTGTTTGATGGAATGGTGGACTGTTATATCAAACTCACAGTTGTCATTTATATTGCACTCATTAGTGGTCTCTCCAAATAGGCAAGATGATGAAAGCAAATGCCCTTATAGAGGAAATGATGCCTAAATGCATGTTACCAAATATTGTTACTTACAATGTTGCTCATTCAAGGATACCACAAGGAAGGGGACACTGAAAATGCATTCAATTTCCTTTCCAAGATTGCAAGCAAAGGTTCTTCACCTGATATTGCAACATACAACACTTTGATACATGGATTTTTTAAAGAAGGTAGATTCAGGTGTGCATTGAATATTTTGAACGAAATGGGTGATTTGTTTCCAAATAATGTAACATATACTACCATGATTGATGGAAATTGTAAAGAAGATAATATGATTGGGGATTTCAGATTTCGGAATGAAAGGGCTAGTGCCAGGGATGGTGACATATGGTGTCCTCCTCCATAAGCTCTATGAGGAAGGGAAATTGGAAGAAGCCAATAACCTTTTGTGTGAAATGGAGAAGGGAGGTCCTGAACCTGAGCACTTCACATGCGATATGTTGATCAATTCAGAGTGCAAGAGAGGTAACATGGCTAATGCCTGCAAACTTCACAACAAGATGTTACAAAGCAGGATGTTTTTTGTGTATACATACAAGGATTTTATTCATGGCTTTTGAAAGTTTGGGAAATAAATGAAGCAACAAAGGTCTTATTTAAAATGATGATTGCAGGTTTATGCCTAATTTTAGTGTTTACTCATGGCTAATTGATGGCTATTGTTTCCAAACACAATGAAGAGGAAGATCTGAAGCTTCTTGATGATTTTTTTGAAAGAGGTTTATCTAAAGATGTTTTTTATATAGTAACACTATTTGAAGTTAGGAAACCTGAGCAGGAACAAAAAAACGATCAATAAAATGTTTGGAGGGGTCTTGTTGGTGATGCTCTTATTTATACTACTCTTATTTATGCATACTTGGGAGAAAGTGAGAGAAATAAAGCTTCAGAACTTGTGAAGAAATGGCCTAAAAAAGGATTATATTCAATCTTAAAAAAAAGATGTTTTTGATGTATTCTTTAGATATAGATGGAAAACTTGAGGTTTTCTGGAATGGGATGATAGAGAGAGGCTAGGTTGTCAAATGTGCTATCAGAATGTGAGAGCTATTGCACAAACTTCCATTTCCAGTATGTTATTTTGATATGTAAGTTGTAACATTAAGACTTTATGATCTCTTTGAGTAAAATATTTGTTGTCCAATAGCTTGGGATGCCTCTCTAGAATTTTTTGAATGGTGTTTCGAACACAAAAATAAAGTACTTTAATATTGTTGAAAAGCAAACTAAATGGTTCAATGATTACATAAGAGAATTATAATTAACGTTGCAATCAAAGGCTTCTTCAAAAATGAGATACATAAATTTGGGCTTGCAAAGAATATCAGAATAAGTCCATGCCATCCACATCTCAGTGTTTGATATGGGGAACTTAGGTTGCCCCATTTCTGGGGCCTAGTTTCATGGAGAAAACAACCTTACAGAAGTGGAACTCAGAGATTTAGGATAATTTCAACTAGTCTTAAAGTTAAAATTGTCCAAAAAAGCAAGGTACTTTTAGTGCCAGATATCTCGTGCTCCATTTATTAGTTTCGTATGTAGAAATCAATGTGGTTCAAGTTTACATAGAGGCTAATATAATGTTTAATGTTATCAAGCTTGTGAAATTGCATTTCATGCAATGTATAAATGAAATTTCTCAGGAAAATTAAATTGTAGCATGCTCTTTGGGCCAATTTTAATGTTTCTTAAGTTTGAAAAAAGAATTTTCATAGATCTAGGAGGTTGTTAATGCAAAATACAAACATCTTTCAATGTTATTCTGTGTATGTTTTCATTTTTCTCTAATAGAATAAATTGTAACCTAAGGCAAGGAGTTGCGCAAAATATCCACAAGGAAAACTTCCCTAAAGCAAAGATGAAGCCAGTTAGCAAGGAACTAATGTGAAGATGCTAGCAGTCAATTGCCCAAGGGTTATTTTGTATACTCTTGCCAGAACTGAAGGTTGTATCCCACTATCCAAATTATGTTCTCTCAACTACACTTGGTATGCTAATAAATGCTTGTGGGAAAAATTCACAGCCTATTTTGCGTAATTCACTAGAAAATGCATTTATTGAACAAGTATTGATTAAGCAATTCAAGGCTTGATCACCTTTTCTAGTTCGAGAGCATACAATAGAAGCCCTTGCTAGCTTGTATGGAAATAGCTACTTAAGTGGCAAGCTCCAAAATGCAGAAGACAAGTGTTTTCTAGTGGGTTTACTTATAAGGGTTGTAGATGATGTTTAGGAGGAACTCATAAGGTCTCTTAAAATTCTCTACAACAGTGCAAATAATATGTGGCATGCCATTCAAGGCAGGTAAGTAGTAGAACACTTGATTTTGCTTCTTGCCCTTTCTTCAAATAGCAACAGGAATGTGCAGTGGCCTTGATTTGTATGTTGTCAAATGAAAATGATGAAAGAAAATGGGCAATTATTGCTGCAGGTGGCATACCTTCTCTAGTCCAGATTCTGGAGATTGGATCTTCAAAAGTGAAAAAGATGTTTTGAAAGTGCAGATGATGTACCTGCATTTATTGGGTTGTTGAAAGAGTGGTAGTCCAAGAAGAAATAAATTACTACAAAGATACTAAACCATTTCACCCATAAATGAAATAATAGCAATATCATCCAACTCATTACTTTTCTAACTAGTGACTTACCAAAAACAAAAGTTCATGTTTTGGAGGCCCTAAGATCTGTACTGAAGATAGTACTGGAAATGATGGAATTAAAACAATAACTAAAATCCTTTGTTCTACTAATGAAAATACTTGAGACAACTTCAGTTATTGCTACATTATTTAACTGCAAGAATTATTTATATGAAAGAAACATAGTAATTGAATACATTGGACTAGTCCTAAGGATCCACAATGCACAATCAAAATATATTTTGATTGAAGAAACATATTCTATTGCTGATTTTTTTGTTAATAAAATAGAGCCAAGAAGGTACGAATCTATTGCTAACCATTAGTTAGCCTTGCAAAATATTCAGTGATGTTTTCACAAAATATGATCGTGAATTTTCTCGCATATAGGGTACTCGTGAGATGTTGTTCTAAATAAGGAAAACTTTTTAGAGCTCTTGGAGATGAGATGTTGAAGTTTTCCCATCTTTTCCAGCAAGAAATTATGCTTGTTTTTTGAAATGTTAATATATAACAAGAAGGATTGAGGAAGCTTTTTACTTGATCCATGAGATCAAGGAGAGAAGCCTTTTTCCTAAGCCCATGAGTTTCCATATGTTAGTTAAAGATTGTGCAAAAAATAGAAAAAATGGATTATGCTATGCAGTCAATGCCATGAAAATGAAAAATTACATGCGTGATGAAATGTTTATGGCATCCTTATCGATGATTACTTGAAAACAGGCTAGGTGAAGAGAGGATTTGATACAATTCATATCATGAAAGAACTAGTTTGAATTCCTATTATTTCAAGCTACACTGCCTTGGTTTAGCATCTTTTTAGGGAAATAAAATACAAAGAGGCTAATAACTTATAGGTATCTTTGATAAATGCAAGCATGTTGTTGTGAACGTGATGCTCTAATTATCGTAGCAATGATTGTTGGAGAAGTAAGCTAGGGCCACACTTCTAAAGCGTGGGAATTTTTCAATGCCACAAAAAGCAAGGGACTAAACCATACGTAGAAACCTGTTGTATATTCATTTGTATAAGAATTCAGACTCTTAAATTCTGTTGGATATTAGCAATCATGGGAAAGTTGATCCTAAATGAGGAGACACTCATTGAATGTGTCTGAATTAACAAAAAGTTTCACTGTTTGTCAAAGTTCCTTTGCAGCTTCAATATGACTTTTCCTATGTAGCTATTGTTTTAAAAGTTTTGTTGCTTGGCTATAAAACCTCGTGGGAAAGTTGATCTTGAATGAGGAGACACTCAATGAATGTGTCTGAGTAAAAAAAAAGTTTCACTGTTTGTCAAAGTTCCTATACTTAGTACTCGTCATGGCCACCAACATTCAAATCAGTTGTAAATAAGTAAAAAGCACTCGTTGTTACTAATGCAATGAATAGGAATTAAAAGACACGGCACTGGAAAGGCTAATTAGGGGACAATATTGAGTAGATGGTTTTCACAACGGTAAGAAAAAGTGAAACAATTTCTCCCTCTAGAGCTAGACTTCTCCAGGGCGATGAGAAATGCTCCTTCACAAGCTTGGTAAACCAAACCTTGAATTTTCTTCTGTAGTGATCATCTACATCTCCCTTTAGTTTTTCCAATGCATCTGTCCAGCTCTCAGTGACTCCCTTGCATAGACCATTAAAGAGATTAACAACCTCTGAATCAATCCCAAGGTAATTTATAATGATGTCACTTTTCCTGAGCACAGCTACATCTTCTTTAGATTCAATTAACTCGTCCATTAGACTCAAGTAACATGTCACATAATTGATTTCAGATGCCTTGCACACCTCAAAATGTGATCAGATTACGGAAGAGTACCTTTGTGTGTTTAGTGATATTGATGGGTGGAAGATAAATTATGGCACTTTTACGCTCAAAATTGATATTGTGGATGCCTTCATTACATAGCCAAATTTGATCCCAAAATTTCCTAATTCTACAGCACAAGGGATGCATCTAGCACCATTTACTACTTTCTCCATAGCATTGCGGTCGATTTTTGTAAGAATGCCGACTCTTCAATTCTTCTGGATATTAACAATTGCGGGAAAGTTGATCTTGAACGAGGAAACAATAATTTAATGTGTCTGAGTCAACAAAAAGTTTCTCACTATTTGTAAAAGTTCCTCCACAACTTCAATATGACTTTTCCTGTGCAACTATTGTTTTAAAAGTTTTGTTGCTTGGCTATAAAACCCCATGGGAAAGTTGATCCTGAATGAGGAGACACTCACTGAATGTGTCTGAGTCAACAAAAAGTTTCATTGTTTGTTAAAGTTCCTCCGCAGCTTCAATACGACCTTTCCTATGTAGCTATTGTTTTAAAAGTTCTGTTGCTTGGCTAGTGAACCCTGTTAAAGGAGAGTTTTATATTGAAAGTATATGCGCACCCAAGAGAATGTGCCTCATTTAATGAACTTGGGTGCCATTCTTGATGGGATTTTACCTTTGTAAAATCTTGGTAATGAATTTTGGATATTTTTCAGAGAATTATGCTGTAATTATTTTTCTCAGGATTTCGTTTAGCAATTGTTGGGAACTAAACACCCTTGATTAAGCATTTCAATTTTTATATTACCATACAAAACTACTTCAGACACCAATAGAAAGAGAATTGCACACCAAAATATCTAGAACTTTGTTCATCAAACATGCAATTACAAATTTATCTCATGGCACAAATATTTGTGGAAGAATTCATGAAATTAGTACCTTCCTGAGTTCCAAATCCTGCCCAGTTTACACCAATGTCAAATTTCGCTTCCACTTCAATGCAGAAATCTCACAATCTAGCTAGGGCGGCACCAATGTCAAATTTTGCTTCCACAAAAATGTAGTGAATGGCAAAATCTAGCTCCAATCTACCTAGGGCTAGTTTCTCACCACCAAAACTAATTTTCCCAATGGGTTTTTTTGACACAGTAGCCTCACAGGATTCCAAAGTCTCTAAGAGTTTTCTTCTTCAAAAATACAAATGATCAAAATGAGGAGAAATCTCATGTGCCCTTTTTACAATTTCCTTTTCATTTCTAGCTTTTTATTTTATTAAAATTATTATTTTTTTCAATTTCCCTTCCATTTAAAAAAATACTATTTTTTTCAATTTCCTTCCTATTTAAAAAAATATTATTTTTTTCAATTTCCCTCCTATTCAAAAAAGTTTTTTTTTTTTTTTTTCATTTTTACCTCTTACTTTATAAAAGCTAACATAAGTTGAAGTGGGAAAGCTAACATAAGCTGAAGTGGGAAAGGAAATTGCTTTGAAAATACAAATGAACAAAACTAGGAGAACTCTCATTTGCCCTTTTTATAACTTCCTTTTCATTTTTGGCCTTTTATTTTATTAAAATTATTAGTTTCTTCAATTTCCCTCATATTAAAAAAAATAAATTTTTTTCATTTTCCCCTCTCATTTTATAAAAACTAACATAATATGAAGTGGGAAAGGAAATTGCAAAGTGAGTGAATGATAATGATATGTTGTTTAAAGATTACATAAGCTTTTTAATTAATTTGTAAAAAAATAATAGAAGATTTATGGAAAAAGGTCTATGGATAATGTAATAACATGATCTTTAAGATGATTAATAATATTTTCACACAGGTTTTTTGAATTGGTCAAATATTATGAGTAGTGATAAGATTGGTGGTACAAGTGCTAATATTGCCATGTTTTGGACAATTATAAGGGCCCTCCAAAGTAGGACATGGCTATTGGCGTATTGTCTCTAACCAATTCTTTCAATTTGAGAGTTAATGTTTAGAAAAACGAACGTCTTCCTGTGTGCTTGAACCCTCTATACCTATTGACAAAAGGTGATGTTCAAGGAGTGTATAAGGAACATGCGGTTTTCTTGGCCTCTAAGGAAGGTTTTTGGTTCGTTGGAAATAGTAATGATGTAAATTCATTAGAAGTTGAGGAAAAATTTGTTCTTAGTTGTGGGGGAATCTATTGTAGTCAACCAAATCCTTGACCTTTCAAGATGCACTTTGGAATGAAATTTTATTGGCAAGAGGGTAGGTATGGACTACTTTTTGAGATAGATAAAGTAGATTTAGACTTCAAGTTTATGGTATATACTAGCAACTCACATAGTAGCAAGAGAGATGCATTCTTTTTGTCTTTTGGAATGAAGAAGATGTAGTTTCTATATCAAATGAAGTTTGGTTTGTGGATAGGTCTTATTTGTCTATAAAACCCCACCACTCCTTTTTTATGCTAGGGATGACACCATGTCAGACACCCTAGTATGGATAAAAATTCTTGGACTCCCCTTGGAACTCTAGACTATTCAAGGTTTATACACAATTGAAAACAAGCTAGGAAAAAGTATTCTTATGGATGACGTCTTTGTTTCTGAAAGATAAAGGTAAATTGTAAGGATGTTAGTTTATATTGATGTAACTATAGGTCTTTTTGAGACAACTGAATTGATTATTAAAAAAATGCAAGTGTTCTTTACATACACTTTCCCAACCCCTGATCAATTTTCACATTTTTTATGTTGTACATGGTAGCCATACTTGTTGGTCCTTCATTTTTTCATAGTAAATATGACTTGCAACCTTTTCCAATTAACCAAATAGTATTTATATTAAAAATGTGACTTTAAATTTAATTGATTTATTAAAGATAATTCAACCAACTAATTATCCTTCCAACTCTTTTTGTTTTGTAGGCTTATATCCTATAGTGCTTTGAAGTTAGAATATTTTGTTGTGATGGTGGTGTTTGATCATGGATTTGTGGGAAAATCTAGAGTTTTCCCCCCTCCTTAAGCCATCTTATGTGAGATTTTTGGCATGAGAGAAATTCTTCCTAAATGAAACCTTCTTGTAACTTAGTGAGAAGCTCACTTTCTTCCTCAACTAATTTGTTAGATCGACCTTCAAGAATAATGCATTGTTGGACTTATTCCATGTGCTCCTCTAATTCCTATTTGATTTGGTGTATGTTCCAAAAGTATTTTCTATTCCATTTTTTTATTTGAGCTTTGAAGAACTTGATTTTCTACTGGAATTGGTGCATAATTGAGCCCAGTCGAGGAGTGGCTTCCTACCACCATTATTGGGAATTTTCCAAGAAGGAAGGATCTCGAAGAAAATTTCTTTCAAAGCGAAAGGGTCTATTTTTGGGGCTTTCTTTGATATTTTCTTCCAAGCTTATAGGCCAATGATATGATATGCAACAGGGAAGGATTAAAACCTCCACAAAGGTCTCATTATCCCAAGGAACTTTTGAGACCAAAACTATGTAAATCTGGAAGTAATTTGAGAGTAGCCACCTTTTCGATTATTCTGAGTAAATATCCCATGTATAGTATCTGCATATGTGGCATGCGGGTCTTGCATGAGGTCAAGGAAGAGCTACGCATCAGAGTCCAGTTATTACAAGCCACCTTTTTTTCTTCCATCAATTTAATGATGTGGAAGTTACCCAATATTATCCATAGATATTTTAAAGATATGGAGTGGAGATCATTCAATAGAGCTAGACCACATGCATTTGTAATTCTACCTATTGACTTAAAACTTTTGAATTGAAAATGACCTGAAAGAATGCATGTGGCTATAGTTAGATTGGTGATGGTACTTTCCATGGGATTTCATATAAGAGCTAGCCTTCCTACTTTTCCTTTTTCATCCAATTCCACTGAAGCACTACCTTTCTAACATTTCTCTAGGATTTCACTTACACGATCGTTGGAGAATTTTGTTTTTTGTAGTATGAGTACTATAGGGATTTCCTTATGCTTTTAACCTTTTGGGAGCCTCAACTTTCATTTTTAGTTGAGGCCCCTAATGTTCCATGTGATTAATTTCACTAGGAATGATGAGGAATAGAGTGGAATACATTCGTCATGAGAGCCACCTTACTTGAATTGGCTAGCATCTCGCTCACTTCTTGTATGAGGTTTTTGTTTCTTTTTTTGCCATTCTTTGTTTCTTCCTTGTGGTGCTTTGAGGGTTATTTAAAGTTATCAGTTTGGATGCCATATCTTGACTAACCTTATCTTTGAGAGGTCATCCCTTTATGATTACGGAGTTTCAAGTAGGGTTGATGCAAAATCTACACTATTTGTTTGGGATTGTTTACAAATATTTTCCTTTTAGCTCTTCTACCATGCTTGCTAAGATTGCTTCTTCCACATCCATTTCTTTTGCATCATCCTAGGTATCTCCTGGAATTGTTTTTTTATTTTGTTTTGTCTTCTCGTGGCTCTTCTTGGTTGGTTTCTGGTGTCTTTCTTTTGATAGAGCTTTGATCTATATTTGGATCCACAAAGTTTATTTCTTGTGATGGGTTATCCACATCTAAACCATTTTTTCTGTTATTATTTGAAAATTTTTCCTTTTAGCTCTTCTACCATGCCTATCATGGTTACTTACTCTACATCCATTTCTTTTTCATCATCCTCCATATCTCTTGGAATTATTTCTTGTTTTTTGGGTTATTTGATCATGGCTCTTCTTCGCTGGATTTTGGTGCTCGCCTTTCTTTTGATAGAGCTTCGATATGTATTTGGATCCATAGAGTTCACTTATTGTATTTATTTATCTTACATTTCCATGTCCTCATCTAAGATAGTTTATTTTTTCTTTTATCTATCAACTTCAATTGCGTGAAGCAAAGGAGATATTGGGAGAAAAAGTCAAGGAACTTGGAAAATTGAAAACGGTTGTTGAAGAATAAATGGAATGAAAAACTAACATGAATGTGGGTAAATAAAATGGTAGAGTTAATCCAAAACCATAAAATAATGTAAGAATTACATGTGTAGACTATTTAATTTTTTTATATATGTTTGACATATGTTTGACAATAAGTTTGAGTTTAACCTTTGTTTTCTCCTCTTAATATTCCTGATAGTCCCACATATGTTGAGAGTATTTGTGTAATTATGTTTAGAAGAAATAAAATACTAAAGAACGAGGTGGTATTCTCACCAAATGAAAAAGGGAGATCCAATTTTAAGATGACCTTGGTTATCTTTGTATTGAAGGAAAAAAATGGGGTCAAAAGGAGGTGAACCTAGATATGGATAGCTTGAAGATTGTGTCATTCATGTAGTTGAGGATTGCTTGTGTCAGTTTAAAATATACTTGGAGCAACTTGGAGATGAACCTTAATTTATTCATGTGAACTTAGATGCACTTGTGGACATTAGAAGAACATATTGTTTCCCTTTGAAAGAAAATATGTAGAAGATATTTGGGAGAAATGTGACTATCCATAAAATGTGGATCAAATTTAGAGACTTTGTGGCTCTTTTCCTTGAACCCTAATAGTTCTTGGAGGTTGTATTTGGAGGGGTTAGTAGACAAAAACATAATATGACCAAGAATATTAGTGTTGGAGCATCTATTGATTGGGATAAATGCTTCAGGGTTCTAGGATTTAAGGGGTTTAACGGTTTAGGAATCAAGGGTAAAGGGACACGGGTTAGGGCTTAGGGGTTAGGGGGTTGAGTGCCATGGGGTTGAGGTCTATATGGGTTAGAGGTTAATGGCTTAGTTCTTAAGGGCTTAGTGGGATCCTATGTGTAGCTCTTTGATGGATGAAAGAGGCTACTAGAAGGCAGATTGGAGCTTAGGGACTAGCCAACCTAGAAGAGTAGATTGGATCATCCCATGTTCATTGAAGCAGAAGTGAATTGTAGCAATGATAGGAGGAAACCCTCCTTGAGACTCTATGTGTTTTCCTTTGATGGACTAAGAGGCAACTACAGAGAAGAATGGGAGTGAAGGACCAACAGGACAAGATGTGACAAAGAGTATGCAACATGATTGTCATTTTACCTTGTCTTCCATAGACTGTTGTATTATTCAGATTGGTTTAATATAATAGAGATTTGGTTGTACATATTTGTACAATATTTTTGTAAAAAGTTGTGTATACTTATGCATGTGTGATTTACTGTTATTTACTTTCCGCAGTGCAAAGTATCTTTTGTTGAGATTCTAAGATTCTATCTTAGACCCAAGATCGTGGAAATTCAATAGTATTTGGTAGTTAGCTAGGAGTAGCCTATGCACATGGATTGAGGGAATTAGATGAAGGGTCTTGCAGGTGTTTCAATCTTAGGACAAGAAAATAAAGCTGGATTGGTTTCTAGTGAAACAAAGTTGTATTGTAAGAGATCCATTGCTCATTTTCTATCAATAAAATTCTCAATCAAGGAGAAGGTTTTCCTAGTTGAGTTCCCTAGAAAAATTGTGTTTTGGAATTGTGTGACTGTTATTTGATTATGTTCTATTTCGTTGAAATTAGTAGAGAAATTGTGTGTCTTGGTGTTACAATTTAGTTTTAGAATTGTTCACTACAACAGTGCAGGGATGTTTTACATGGTATTAGAGCAAGGAACAAAGTAAAGACTAGAATAAGTTGATCTATATATCACAAGAAGCAACACAATCATAGGAGAACTTCTGAAGCAACCATAGCCTCTTGATCAATCCACATCACCATTGAATTTCTCAAAATGCTTGAAGATCATAATTCCACAGGAGTGCCCAGTCTTGCTAATCACAAAAAAATATGATTAAATTTATAAACTCTTGTCAACCCTAACCCTCCCTTCTTCTCCATAATTCGATATACAAGTTTAAGTTCTTTAAAATTTTAACAATAAAATCATATAAATGAGATTAGAAAAATACCTTTCAAACATAACCATACACCTTGGAGTTCTTGAAGGTTGCAATTTTATCCATTTGTGGACAACATGTTTTCTTATCCGAGTTGTAGTGAAAACCTCCAAATCTAAATCAAGAGAAGAATATCTCAATTAAAGCTCAAAAAAGAGCAAACCCAAAAATGCTCAATCACATCCAACTTTTAATGCATTTCACTAGGGTAAAAAAGTTCTATATACCCTACTATATTTTCCGGAGCATTGATAAGATGACCTATATTGTCCAAAAAAGAGAGTATGAACATCAAATGAAGAGTCTCTTTCATCATTCCCTCATTAAAATCATAGTCCTCTATCATCTCAGAGAGATCAACATTGTTGGTCAAACCAATTTCAGACAAAGGAAGACTTTGGGTTGGGCACAACAATGTTTTGCCAATGACTTCGTTGGGTTCTCAAGTTGGAAAATTAGTAAAGCTATCTATGAGGGCATGACAATTAGGGAGTGCCAAGGTGTGCCTCGATTCTAGTCAAAGTAGATATGAAAGATATTTTATTCAAGTCCATTGAATTGGTTTACGAGGAAAAAGTCTAGATCCATAACATTGATTATTGGAAAATCTCATTTCATTATTTCAATTATTACAAAGTTGGACATGTTCAGACCTAGTGGTTAGAGTTGAAGGCACTTTTCTCCAATAACAAGTAAAGTTTGTGTAGTCTCTTTCTTTTTCCCAAGGGTTTTCATTGTCTTAGTTGTCAGACAGTGGGTCTTGTCAACAATTAATTACGTCCCACCACAGTTTCAAATCGAAGTTGATATTGTTAATTATGAGCCCAATCATGTCCACATGAGGCATTCAAATCCTAGTATGCATTTACAGGTGACACTTCATTGTCTTAATAGATCATCTCCAACCAAATCATGAGGTGTTTCCAAGATGGATGGTGTTCCAAGGTAGATATTTAATTTGAGCATGAGTTGTCCAAGGTTTTTTTGTTTTGAGCAAAAATAGTAGTGCAGAAGAGCTAATCTCTCATTCTAGCTTTGAGGTAGTAACTATCCCTAAGTCTCAGTCAAAATCCGTTTCATTTAAGATTTTTAAGCCTCTTTTGATCCCCATGATTCCATAGATTTGTCGAAGCCAAAGCTCTATGTTAGAGTGAAACAAGATAAGTTTTCAATGGTCATTGGTAAGGATATCAGGTTCTAGGATATCCAAAAATTGTTAGAAACTACTTTGGTAGGAAGATTTTATGGTAAGATAGTGCAAAAGGCACCCCTCACTGCATGGGTTTTGGAAAATTGGATGTTAGACCTAGGTTATATGTCAGTCTTCCATGGATTTTTTCGCAGTTGGATAGGATTTGAATTTTGGCTGAGGGTGGACTATAATAATATGAAGGAGACAGAATGGGATTGGGGGCAATCAAACCTAGTCCTGGAAACATGGTTGGTGGATTTTGATCCCACTCACAAACATATCTTGGTGAAACAACTTTGGGTTATATTTTCAAGCCCTCCCTTTGTCTTCTAGACAGAGGAGGCTCTTCACACTATTGGCAAGAAGCTTGGTAGATTTATTTCTGTGGACCCTAATTGGTATGTTTCAATTAATAGGCATTGGGTTTGGATTCTAGTCAAAGTAGATATCAAAGAGTGTTTATTCAAGGCCATTGAATTAGTTTACAAGGAAAACATCTAGACCCATAAGATTGATTATTGGAAAATGTCATTTCATTGTTTCAATCATTATGAAGTTGGACATGTTCAAACCTAATGGTTAGAGTTAAAGGCTCCCATTGAGGAAAAATAGAATTTGGAAGTAAGTTAGAAGCAAGTTTGAACCAAGACCTACAATTTCAAATTATCAAAAAGTTAATTTTAGGTTGGAACCTATCCTTAAGGTTTAGCGAGAAGTTCAAGTAAACATTATGCCTCCTTCTGCTAAGATTAATTCCCCTTCATATTCTTCTTTGTTTTTATCTCTTCATATAAATTATTTTACTTTGATGGATTTCCCTATTATTTTACATTCTCCTCTCCATTTTCCCTCTCTTTTCCTTGCCCCTTCTATTCCTAATCATACCTCCTCCCCTTTGACTTTGAATTGTCAATCCTCCCTAAAGAGGTTAAAATTGTAGTGAATAAGCCTAAACATTCAAACTTTCCTAGCACTCTCAAGCCTAAGGTTAGACTAATGGAAGAATGTTTATTGAAAGGAGTATTAGCTTCAGAACCACAAATATCAAATGCAATAGGTTGAAAATATCACCTTCTTAATGCACAACACAAATCATGACAAAATATTAAAAGGGGAAAGGAAAACGAAAATAAAATACCTTTCAAAGAGGTTGGGAAAAAATAGGACTTACAGGAGGCAAGCCTATGATTGCAATAAGGGGTTGGGAAAAAGTTGTTTCAGATAAAGGGAGACTTTGGGCTATGCACAACACTATTTTTTCAATGACTTGGTTGGGTTCCCAAATCACAAAAAAAGTAAGTCTATCTATAAGGGCATGATAACTAGGGAGGTCCAAGGTGTGCTATGGAATGAAAAGAAGTGCTAACACATGTTAGATGGTTCCAAAACATGTTAAGAATGATAAGACATGCCAAGATGTGCCAGGTTCTAGGTTGTGGCACCAACGCGTGTTAGGGAGTGCTAGGGAAACATGAGGGAGAACTAGTTTCAATTGCATGGAAATGAATGAATAAGAGTGTGTGATAGGGAGTGTTAGTGAGTTCCAAGTGTGATAAGGAGGATCAACCCCACCAAATTTAAGCACACTAACCCAAGGATAACGCAAGGATACAGTGACCCAAATTGCAACCAGATACAAAACCCATTTCAAAATACTCAACCCAGATGATTTCTAAGGAAATACATGTGTCAAATACTGAATTCACCAAAACCCATTCCAAAAAAAGAAACAACCCAGTTTAATTCTAAGGAAAATATGCATTGGAGCTACAAACATGTATTTTTGTCAACCCCCGACATAAACCTCTGCCTAGTACTTGGTCTTACATGTATCTAAGGGATACAATATGGTAGTGTTGATGAACCCTCCTATGGATCTTGAAGATGTGTTTTTCAAATATTCAAAATCAATCCCCATTGTATATAAATTCCACCAAATAAGATCTTTAATCTGATATATCTATATATATATATATATATATATATTATATATATATATATTGTGCGGGTACAAATCAAGTATTCAGAACCCAAAGTGTGAATACAAAAAAATGATCATTGATGCTAGAAGTCTAATAATAAGAAGCTGGGTTGCTCGCAATTGAGATTGCAAATAAAAAAAAATCTCCTTGAGGGATTAGAGCAGAGACAAATTGGTGTGTTTAACGAATCCAATATATGAGAGTTTGATGCAAGTGCTGAAGTCAGCTCTTGACTCACCCGATTATCAGTTACGACGAAGTTCAGATTGTAGTTGTTGTTGACGATTTTGACAGTGTTGTACACCGTAGCATTGGATGTTTGGTGTCTCAATTAACCAAGCCACAAAAACTTTGACTGGATCCTTGTGTTGGTCTGGATTGAAATTAGAGTCTTTTTATGAATCTAATTTTAAAATTGGGCAGAACTGTTTTATGTAACTACATGTAATGGTTCACAACGCTATTGAATGAGGTATTGTGCACTAGTCGAGTGGACTAGGAATTGGAATTCAACATTGTTATTAGATTTATTTTAGATTTGGATTAATCAAGTATTCAGGAAGTTAGATAGATTAAATTTATTTTTATTTTCAATAAGGAAAAATTATTGATTTTCATTAATAAAAAGTAGATCTATACTTTGGTATTTCATTGTTAACGTTTTTGCATGCCATATATTAGATTTTAAATAAAATGGTTAAATTTCTAAGTATCTTATTACTCTACATTATAGTTCTTTTATTTCTGAAAATTGTCTACTATATCAATTTTCACAAAAAAAAAACTTAAAGTTTTTTATGATGACAAATATAACATATATGATTCAAACATGACAAAAACATATCACAATTGATGAAAATTTTCATGGATGGATGACAAATAAACGAGATGAAGGAAAAATTTTCAAGGGCATCCCTATATAAGTTAAAAATCCCTAAGTTGCAAAAGGATTCCTTTGTCGAAAACTGAGTAGAAAATCCTCCTTGGCACATGTACAGTTGCATACCTTCTTTGATAGGAGATTTGTCACTTGATTCTACTCTCTATAGACATTATTAAAGGCCAGCCTTTGAAAGGTATTTATCAAAAATCTTATGCATTGCATCCAGAAAGTAAGGGAAGGTGGTCCAAATTTTGTTCTCAATTGTACCCAATCTAGGATCATCTTGGAATCTCCAAACACAGGTAAATCTTCAATTGCAATATAGTTAGCACATAAAAGAGCCCCAAATAGTATGATTAGCTCAACTCTATTATTTTAACTTATGCCACTATACCAACTGAAATGGAAGGTGTTGTCTGGCTTCAAAACCAAATGTGTCCCACTTCCACAAACCCTGTTGGTGGATACTCCATAAAAAATAAAAAATAAAAATAAAGTATGACCATAGCTCCATGAGTTGAAATGTCTTCTAGGTTGTTCCTCCTTCATTATCCATGTCTCCATAAAATATGCAAAGATATTTAAATAGGCATTTCTAGTATTTGGTTCTGTTTGTTAAAAAATCTTCTCATTCCTGCTTCTCCATATGCCCCACAAAATATAGAAAGGCACGGAACGATATGTCTTGAAACCTTCAAACCATTGAGTGAGACATCTCTAAATGGAAACCATGTTCTATATTACATGTATTTTAAGTGTTTGAAGAACCCCACTCCATACCGAGATCACAAAAGGACATGTTAGAAATATATTTTCCACATCTTCTAAATCTTCTTTGCATAAAGAGCATCTTACAAGATCCTCAAAGCCCCTTTTATGGATATTATCCCAAGTTAAAATATTATTGTGGACCACCAGCCACATAAAACATTTTAATTTGAGAGGTATATCCCATCTCCACCTGTTATGAAACCAAAAAGAATTATCATTCAAGCCATGTCGATGAGAAGTATGTTTATAAATATTTTTAGCCGATATCTACTCATTATACATAACACCTTCCCATTTTAGCTTTTTCTTCTTCTTAGTGAGTTTTAAACCTGTTAGACTTAATTGTGTTGTGAAACATGCCCATTCCACAAATAGATTCTCTAGAAATCCAAGTTCAAATGCATTAATCCAATAACTTGTAATAGAAGAAGATCCTTAATCACAAGAGATATAGTTCATAAAGTAAATCCTTTTCTTATGTAAATGCTCAAGGATGTGAAGAGAAAGAGTATGTATTCCCTCCACCCCTTTGATATCATCTAGTGCTATTTCTATCATATTCCCCCTTCCAATCTCCCATATCAGATTTCGTAGTAGCCGATATTTGTTTCTCATCATGCTTCTCCATATATAATATGCCACCTTCTTCTTTGGAGCCGCCTCTTTAATCCATTCCTTAAGTTGTCTATTTTTTAGATATTTCTCTTTAATAACCTATTACAAAATACCTTTGCCCTGGATATTTTTCCATAATTTCTTGACAATTAAAGCCTTAATAAAACATTATGTGTCCTTTATAAACCACCCTCAATCCTTCTCATGTCTCACAAGCACCTCTAAATAGACGAAAAGTATATTATTTGTGGATTTAGGCCTAGCCTAAAGGCACCTAGCTATAATAGCATCAATTATTTTGTCTAAAGATATTGGCAGGGGAAAGATACTGAGGTTTGAGCCCTCTAATTGCAATTAAATCACCTTCTCCCCATTTTTCATGAAATTCTTTGAAGATGTCAATTGTTTAGGGTTTTTTCAAAGAGTGTAGGAAGTAGGTTACCATGAGCATCTTACAGGTATATTTTCCCTCACCTTCAAGGAAGACAATATCACCATTGCAGGGACTGATTTCATGTTTTTAGTGGATTCCATCTCTCAAGCTGCAAGCATTCCAAACCATGATGAAAATTGGTTCAAAGGCATGAACCTAGACCTAGAAGAGTACAAATCCTACTTGAAATCACAATACAAAGGAGCTCACTCACATGTTATCCCATTTAGATACTTGTTGGAGAGATATGCACCATTGATGAAGGTTGTCATGAAGTTCTAAATTTGTCCAGCTACTTGTATAGGAGCCTAACCAAAATGTCTGAAAGGGTGCAATTGAAAGGAAGAGTGCATTATCACAACCTATTTCACCATAGCTTGATAAAGGTTATAGTACTCCATCAGTTGAAAGAGAAGAACATGACATGGGACACCTTCATTGAGGCAACCTTGAAAATGCATATAACCACTTCACCAAGCCAGCACCAAACCATGTCAGTACTGTTAACACTCAGGTTGTTCCCTGCTTCCTAAAGGGAATACGGCCGAGGTAACCACTGACCAATCTTTTAGCTACAGGTCCTAGCCTACCTGTAACCAGAGAGGGCTCTCTCTTTATAATTTAGATTTTTTGGTGGTCTTAGCGCTTGAAATTTCACCTCAGGCTGAGAAAGGTAAACTCCAAGGCAACATCAAACCACTTAGCCTCGTAGCTAGCCCTGTGGGGCAGGAGAGGTCTCTCTCCGGTCTATCTCAGTAAAGATATTCAATGGGTGAGATAACCAATGTGGAAACACTGATTTTAGGCTAGTAAACTGATAAAAAGGTTTGATTTGGGATTTTTAGGGTTTTGGTGGAAAATTGGGGAAAGGCAATTTTGGGTGTGGGGATTGGACACAGTTTTTGCAGGGGGTTCTTTGGGGCAAGGTAGGAGACTCTATTGATGCCTTTGATAGATGTGGATGGATGAGAATGACTGGTGAGAAGCTAAGGAGAGCAAGCAAGCACCTTGAATTCTCCTTATACAACTGAAAACATTGATATTAAGCAAACTTAAAGGTAGAGCATAACAACCATGAATTCTACCTTAACACTTCATTTGCCTAATTTGCAGAAGAAAAGTAAGAAAATGATTCACATAAAAAAATTAAAAGTACAAATAGAAGCACACCATCAATACATGTAACCACAAGAATCCCAAAAAGGACTGCAAAACCCTGGTCTTCCTTTAGCCAAAAATTGCAGAGATACAATGAGTAATTACATAGAAGCTTTCTCCTCTAAAGATCCAACCTGAAAATGACTAAGAAAGTACATAATATAGGCAAGCTAACATCTTTTCCTTTCTCTAGGGGTCTGAGCTCCACTATCCTAGGAGCTGTTTTTCAACCAATTCCAAACTGATCACTAAAATCTAGGCAGTCAAAACAACTTGCCTCTATTAGCTAGGAAACCAATTCATTCATTTAATTTTTGCCTATCTCATGAATGAATCTTCTAGAAGAGATAAATAAGTGTCAAAATATCATAAAATTACATCATTTAAATCAAGGAGGATCAAAATTCACTCCAAAAAGTCAAACCTAGTCAAAACTGCGTTTTCCTGAGTTGTAGGTACAATTTCTGTGAAAATTGCTCAAGAGGTCGCGCACTGATTCTGAAGGGGTCGCACACATTTGGAGCAGATTTTAAGGCACTTCCAGGTGTCCAACTAAGGCAAGAGTGGGATTTTTGGAACGATCTGGATGTCTACTTTCCAAACCAAGTGGATTTTCTGAATTTGGTGTCCATTTGCCCCTCCAACATTGCAATCTCCCAAGACTTCTTCCTGTGTGTCAAAAAGGTGGCAGAAAGTCATTTTTTGCTTGTTTTTTGACCTTCTGGAGGCTCAAAACTTGGTGACATTTCTTGATCTTTATTGAGCAAGTGTATTTTTGCATGAAAAATCCAAAAATGCAAACTTTTCCTGAAATGGACCTCCCAATCGAAAGGGTCGCGCACCGTGCGCGACCTCTTGGTGAAGAAAACCTGTTTTTTGACCAAAAATTCATAAATGACCAAAAATGATCAAATTTTTTTGAAATTTGTGCTGGGGTTGATTCATTTAGCACCATGATCCTTCAATGAAGCCTCAGGCAAGATATGGAGGGGATCGAGCCTTTTTCTTCGTTTGAGTGCCTTGGCCAACCGTCCTTGGAGCACCTTCATTCTTGCCTTGCATACGTGCATTCGGGCCCAATAATGGTTCTTCATTTTCCGGAGTAGGTCCTTATCTCTATTGGCCTTGGCCAGCAACCTCTCCAAATGAGCATTGACCCGAATGAGCATAGATTCTCGATCTATGGGTGTCAAATCACCGAGTCTCCTACGAGCCAATTCCCGATCTTCACGAATCTTCCGTTGCTCATAAAGCTCGTGCTCATCCTCCAACTATTTGTTGCGCTGCTCTAAATAGTTAATTATCCATTTTTCCATCTGCAATTTCTTGTGCAGCGACTCATTCTCGGTCCTTTGCTCTCGGATGATCTCTTTTAGCTTTGAGGTAGGGGAGCTATCCTCAATATCAATGATGTCAATATCTGGATCACATGACAATCCTTGCTCAATCCTGGGCTGCTTGCCCCTCTCTGATACCTGTGCTGCT
>APFE031740348.1:0-17497 GCA_000404065.3 Pinus taeda | reverse complement strand
GGCCATACAATTTTCAGATTTTTTGTTGTTTAAAATACATTTTTGAATGCATAAAGTGATTCAACACAATTAAAAACCCCCTCTAGCACTAGAATTATTTTGATTAAAACTAAACTTAAAAATGGTTGTAAGGTTGGTATAAAAACCATTAAGAAAAGTATTTAGATTACCACTATTTACTTCCCACTATAATCTAAGTAATTATTTGCATAAAAAATGGATAGGAACAACATATAAATAAATATACCTACAGAGATTACTTTCACCATCATTTATCTTTTCCTCGGCATTTTTGTAGGACTAAAAATTTAAATGCATAGGTTTACTAGTGGTTATTGCCACCAAAATTTGTCTAATATATATCTTTTAATTTTTGGACTATTTTACACCATATTTCATAGTCTAATTATCCCAAAAACTTTTAGGGATTTATTAAATTCACAAGTTTGACTTGTAAAATCTCCACAATCTCACTGCCCAATGGGGTTTTTAAGTTTGCAAATCCATATATGCATTCAAAGACCCATTGTAATTGTCAACAAAAAATTATTGCCCCAAATGATCCAAAACTTAGCATGTTTAACCTATAGGGTTTCATTTTCTTATTGAGCCCCCCTTGGAAATGTGTATGAGATACGGAGAGATGTGTAAGCACTCTACAACCTAATATGGGGAGATGTATATGTGTAATGTAAGAAAGTAAGAACCTATATATGTCAATATTTTCTATCATTCGTTAAATTATAATGCATTATTAATTTAAATATTACAACATAATGTTTATAATTTACATTTGTCTTACCCATTTATCGCTATTTAATACAATAAACATTTATTATAATATATTTATATAAAATAACATAAACATTTTATTATAATATATAATAATAACCACATAATTGAAGCGTCTCCAAGCTATATGTATATAACTTATATATATTTATAAAATTTAGACCTACAATTAATAAAACTCATAATATCTTTGTCTTAATATAATTCTTAATAATTTCCTAGATTATCTCATTTAATATAAAAAATCTTTTTAATATAGTATATAATTTATACCTACAAATTAGGGTTGAAGTATTATAAATTAGATTTAAAACATCAACAAGGCTAGGGAGAAAGAAATATGTGCAGTCAAGCTCAATAGGATACACAAAATAGACAGTTTTCATCTTAAGAGAAAATATTTTAGGAACAAAATTTTAGTAGCAATCAATCAACCATTTTTGTATTCACCATATTTTCTCTCTCCTTTTAGACTACTTCTCCCGGATGTTTAGACATACTTTGAATGAGACTTAGGGTTAGTTTTTGGGCATATTTGTGGAATGAATTTTTGGGTTCATCTTGTGCTTGTATTGTTTACCTAATAAATCATCTTCAATAAAGCATCATAAATACTTGCTATTTTTTTTGTAAGAAGCATCCAGGCTTACAATTATGCTTGTATTCAAAGTGATAACTCTTAATTATGTAGGGAATATATGAATAACAATACAAATATATGAGAACAATTTAAGTTTAAACATTTTTATTTTTTTATGCTTTTATAAGCTACTAAGTTCTCCATTACAACCTAAAAATAATTATAAATTTGAATATCAATATGAAGAGTGAGAATTTGTTTTAATTATTAATGTAAATGGGATTTTATCAGATTATTATGCTTAGGTTACTAATGTTTTCAAAGAGATTTATAGACATTAATAGATCTATTAAAATTTTAAATATAAACTCATTACCACATTATCTCACTTTTTTACCATGTTTTTTATTCTTTAAACTTCTTTTGCGATATTTTTGGGCATATTTGGAATGTGATTTAGGTTTAGTTTCCAACATATTTATGGAATGGTTTTTTTTGTTTTAGTTTGTGTGATCTAGGCTCATAATCATGTTAGCATTCAAAATTATATTAGTTAATTTTGTAGTTTTACCAATATATGAAGAGTGATACCAATTACTAATATGTGAAGAAATTTAAGGTTAAATAACTTTTTACTTTTATAAAAAAGAATTAATTTGCTAAGTTTCGATTAACCTCCTATTTTTTTTTTTAAAATTAAAATTTAAAAAATTATATAAAATATAAATTGACATCAATTTATTTTTTTTTGTAATTGTAAATAAGAATTAATAATATTGTTTTGTTTAGGTTATTAGTGTTTTCAATAGTTTTAGTAATATTAATAAGTCATAAAATTAAATGTTAAACTTTTATCATTTTTCCTTTTTTACTAAATTACTCCTATTATATTATATTACAAATTTTGATTATAATAATTTTATAAAAGGTATATGAAGTAGATTATAATTATCCTATTAAAATAAAATATATGAAAAACCATAAAATATCTAGAAGATGATAAATTGGAAAAAGAAATTGGATGGATGTAGAAATAGAAGAATATTTCTTCACTTTTATAATTATAAGAGATACTATAAAAGTATGAAATAATATATAATATATAAGGGTCATAATTTATAGATATTACAAATTAATAACTCTTCATTTACCACGCCTTGAGAGTGATCAAATCTCTTCAAATGAAAATATTTCTTGAAGTTTTTCACTAGTGTTGAAGTTTTTCACTAGTGTTTGTACCTTGAGAGAATTTATCCCTTTGGGCTCTTTCTAGATCCAAGGTAAATATGTAACTATTTTAGTATGTAACTTGAATATAGATTGAAATACACATCATACAATATGAACAATACTATGCTATGTCTACTCCATATTAAGTAGCGAAGAAAGTACATAACTACTTGATACTAAAAATTAATTTTGTTTCATTTTATTTTCAATTAGTTTATCTCTTAGTATAAAGTTGTAAAGTTGATGAAAAATTAAGGTGAAATTTAAATATTTATTTATAGAGTACCTCTCGAGATGATGAGGTCATTAAAATTACTGAACTTGAACTTATGATATAAGAAATAATGTCTTTTGTTAAAACAAGATAAATTGAAAATAAATTCATATCTTTAATTTAAAATGGAATCTTGTTGCTAACATACATAATAGAAAATCATTCCCAGCAAAGAGAGAATGGAAACTAGTTACTTAGATAAAAGTTAAATTTCTTGCCAAAAATTCCACAGTAAATAATTTCTCCCCATCAACATTTCCATCCTTGAATTTCCCCCGCATATCCCATAATATATATGACTCCTCTTTGGCATGGTGAACCTTGTGCCTTCTTTGGTCTCGGAGTACTATGCCTTTTCTCCCTCCAAAGGGAGAAAACGCATTCATTTATTCACCCATAGTGGATTAGTCAACAAACTTAATAAATACAACTACAATTGAAATTAAAACACATCTCATATTGAAATTAAAACACATCTCATAGATGAATGCCTCTAATTAATAATTCCAATAATTACAATAATAAATTAATTGAAGAAGATGAAATTAAAACACATCTCATACATGAATGCCTCTAATGCATACTTCCAATAGTTACAACAATAAACTAACTGACGAAGATAAAATTTGTACAAAATCAACTCGTGTTTAGTAATATTTTGATCAAATAATTAGTTTCATCATGAAAATTTAAGGTAATGGAGTTCCATGCTCAAGAGCGGAGCAGTTTGTTGGATAACCTATCTCGAGGAAATGATGGGGTTGGCAAGGATGTATTTACAACAATAATAGATGCAAGCACGGTATATATAGTTACAATCGATGTGATACCTCTTGTTATAATAGTGGATGCATAGATAGGAGGTGCAACACGATGAATAATCTGTTTTGAGCCAACTATGGGATGAAAGTGAAAGTGGATGTAGGTGTAGAAACGGTATAGGCAACAGAAAAAGCCAATTATGGGGTCAAAGTGGATGTAGTTGTAGAAAGTGTATATGAAACCATTTTAGGTGTAGCTATAGTGGATGCAATACTAATTATTTCAATAGTGGATGCAATGAGATGAGGGGTCTAATGGCTGAGGGGTCTAATGGCTAAGTGTTCTAGGGTGTTAAAATTTGCAATTAGGCCAAATTCCAAATTGGGATAGCTCATTTGATGGAGATGATGATTGCATCAAATTCTTCTTTTCGAGAAGACCAAAATTGATATAAATATAATCTTATTTGGACAAGAGGAAGTATTCTTTTGAATTTATGCCCACGCATATTTAAATTTCTCATGTTAGCCACATCAAAATGTAGGCTCAAGAAGCCCAATGTAAGTGTCTATTCACCCACAATGAATTATGTAAATACAAGTGACCTGATCATACCTCATTTGGCACCATCATCACTCACACATTCTTCTCTATCCTTATTTCAATGGTTCATACAACTATTGGACAACTTCTCTCTCTCACACATGTAGCAAGATGGACAAGTTTTATGGGCTGAATTGAAGTGCTGAAATTTCTGACAACAAACCATGTTTGACCGACATTGAACAAGGGGTTATTGACCAACTTTGACTACGATTTTTAGAGGATATTTTATCTCTTTAGGCCACATTTATGGGAACACATATCAAGGGAATTTGGGAAGTTTGAGCAGTGTGGAATTCAAGTAGACTGTAGTTTGACTACATAAAATTATTGTGGCTTTTGTCTCTCCTTTGACCAAGTTTAACCAAGTTTTCTTGGACTGAATTTGACCTCCTAATTAGGTCTATTTTGAATGGGGAAGATCGAGTTGTTTTGAGGATTATTTATTGCTAATTTGATGAGTTTTGACTTTCTGGTTAGGGATGAAGTTTGACTACAGTTGACTACAAAAATTGACAGGACTATTTTGACATTGAATTGGGCAAGTCAATTTTATTTTTGTACTCTCCCTCTCTACTGAACTTTTGATATAATAATACGAATAATTAATCAAAGGGCTTTCCCCAAATATGGTGTCCTCTTGCCTTGGCTTATCTTTTGCATATTATTTTATGTTCTATGTACTTTTTCTATCAATGTGATTAATGATTAATTTGACTTCTACTAGAAATCTAAATTGAAATTTCTATTGGGCTACATAAGGAACATTGAATTAATTGTGCGAAGCATAGAATATACCATTTTTAACTAAAATTAAAATGGTATGAGAGTCGAGGTAAAGACAAAGCCCAAGCAAGAGAGAGAAAATTAGTCACTAAGAAAAGAGTTGTTGGATAAGAATATTGGTCTAGCTTCAATGACGACTATATCATACCTCAAATTCGAGGATACAGTCAAGGAAAAAAATCTGACTATCATGCATGGAAGATGACTTTGGAAGGGAATGATGTTATGGAATATGTAAAGGGAAGAGTGGTGGATCTTCCTTCAAATGCACCTATTGCTGCAAAGATGATATATAAGAAAGGTGAGGTCAAAGATAAAAGAATTATCATTGATTCCATTCAAAATCATTTGGCTACCAATATTTATGATTTCAAAACATATAAGGAGATGTATGATAAGTTTCATGGGATATTCAAATGAAACAATGTAAATCAAATCCTCTTTCTCAAAAACAAGTTGAAGGACATGAAGATGGATAAATGGGAGTCTATCCAATCTTACTTCATCAGGATTATAGAAATCAAGAATGATCTCCTATCTATTGGAGAAGTTGTTGTTGAGAGGGAGCTTACTCTCATTTCTCTTGGAGGTCTCACAAGAGCATGGGATGTTTTTAACACCACTATTCTTAACAATGTCACAGTTCCTAGTCTCGATAAATTATTGGCTAGATGCACACAAGAAGAGATGAGGATGATGTAGAAAGATAATCCTTCAAATGGAAATTAACCTACTACTTTTTCTGCTCATACAAAAAGGATGAAATATGCTAGTCCAAAGAGACAAGGTCAACGATTTAAGCAGGGATCCAAAGAAGGAAGAAAGGAAGGTGATACAATTGCAATAGGTTTGGCCACTAAGGTAGAGAATGTCCTCACAAGAAGGACACTCCACTGGATGATGACAACAAAAACAAAAATCACAATAATTTCATAGGAAATGGAAATCGAATGAACAACAAGTTCAACAAAAAAGGAAAGAGGAATGCTCCCGCTACTCCATATGGTAATGGTCAACCTCCCAAAAGGATGATAAGTTATAGGTATGAGGAAACTAATTTTCTACAAAAACAAAAAAAAATTATCTGATCTTCACCCTCACTATTTCCACTCCAAAAAATTTGGATCATTTGTTGATTGACATTGGTTCCTCGAGGCACCTCACTGGGTGTATGTAGTCCCTCTCAAATTTGATTAAAAGGAATAAAAATTTGGAAATCATACTTGGAGACAATGCCACCTACCCCATGAAAGGGATAGGGACTATTACTCTTCACTTAAATCAAGGTGAAATCCTTCATCTACAAGAAGTATTGTATCTACTTGATTTGAAGAAGAACCCGGTGTTTATTTCTCCAATGGAGGATAAAGGCTTCAAGGTAGCATTCATTGATTGAAAGGTATGTACTTGGAAAAGAAACCTTAAAGGTGAATTTACACTTTCATTTAGAGTTGAAGATCTCTATCAAGTGGGAGGAAGTCCTTTGGGAGGTATGACTTGGGATACTTCTCTTCAATTAAAATTATGGCACTGAATATTTCCTCACCTTCATTACAAATCCTTAACTGGGGTAAGGAATATGGTCACATGTATGCCCAAATTCAACATAGATCATGTAGGTGTTTGTGAGGGTTGCGCATCTAGAAAACATACAGGGGTACCATTCCCTTTAAGTGAAATTCAAACTACTGAAATTCTTCAACTCATATATTATGTTCCATACGTTATGTTTCGCATAACATCACTTGGAGGATACTTATACCATGCAATTTTTGTGGATGACTTCTCTTGGAAAATTTAGATCTATTTCTTGAAGAAGCAGGATGAAGTGTTCAAATGGTTTTGTTATTTCAAAGCCTTGGTTGGAAATCAAACATGAAAGAAGATCAAAATATTGAGGACCGATAATGGAACCAAATATGAATCAAATGAATTCAATCACTTTTGTAGAGAGGCTAGCATTAAGAGGGAGAAAGTTGTTGCATACACTCCTTAGAAAAATGGTGTTGTTGAAAGGAAGAATCAAACAATCATAGTAGCCACCTGTGCCATGGTTCATGACCAAGGCCTACTGAAGTTCTTATGGGGAGAATATTACAACACCGTTGTATATGTTCAAAATAGATGTTTGTATCAAGAATTTGATTTCAAGACATCTTAAGAAGTTTTCAATAGTAAGAAACTTGATGCTTCTCATTTTAGAATATTTGGATGGCCTGTATATTTTCATGCACCTAAAGAGAAAATAAATAAGTTATAAGCATTATGGAAGAAAGGAACATTTCTGGGCTACAATGAATATTCAAAGGCATATAGAATCTATGTTCATGGTCAAAGATAAGTAGAAATAAACCATGATGTCACATTCGATGAAGATTCTACCCTTGGGAAACCCAACAATCTCCCTATTCCAAGGCAGTACAATGATGATGTTGCAGAAAAACAAGATGAATCTTTGATAGATGAACCAATGCCCGATGTCAAAGGACCAATGGGTCCCATTGATCCACCTCCTAGTGATCCCTCTACCTCAAGGAAATGGCCTTTGTGGCTCAAAGGCACTCTTGAAGATTTTGAAAGACATATTGCTCCAAGAGGGACATTTCTTGAAACTAAAAAATTGAATAGGTACTAAGGGTACCTTGTTTCTATGATTATAATTGTTCAATCTAATCCATGTACGTTCAAACAAGCCATGAAACATCAAGTACAAAAGGATGCAATGAATGAGGCATACGAATCAATCATGTAGAATGATGTCTCAGATGTGTTTCTTAGAACCAAGGATAAGTCCGTGGTCACCTCGAAATTTCTTTAGAAAATCAAACATATGGAATATGGGAGTGCTTAGAATTACAAGTCTAGGTTCATTTCTCAAGGCTTATCTCAAAAGGAAGGAGTGGACTATGATGATATATTTTCACCGGTTTCCTAATATACCACTATCTGATCTATTATTTCTCTCGTTGCCTCTCAATGGTGGAGCCTACACCAAATGGATGTTAAGACTACTTTCTTGCATGGTTGTCTTAAGGAGGAAGTTATGTAGAACAACATGATAGGTTTGAGGTACAATATCGACGGACACATGTGTGCAGTTTGAAGAACTCCCTTTATGGGTTGAAGAAATCCCTCGGGGCTTGGTATGCAAGGATTGATAACTATTTTGTGAAGCTGGTATTTACAAGGAATGAAACTTACCCTAACCTATTTCAAGGTTGAAAAGGATAGGCCTCTAATTCTAGTCCTTTATGTGGATGGTCTCTTTCTGATAGGAACATACCCTCTCATTTGTCAATGCAAGAGGTAGTTGGCTTCTGAGTTCGAGATGAAGGGCCTAGGTTTGATTCACTACTTCACAAGCTTGGAAGTCTGGCAAAAGCAAGGTGATATTTTCCTTTCTCAAGGGAAATACATTATGAAGCTACTCGAGAGATGTGGGATGGTGGATGGAAAGTCTGTATCTACTTATATGGAAATAAACTTCAACAAGCAATATGGAAGTGTTATTGGGTTTGAATTGGAAATCCTTATGAATACAAAAATCTTGTGAGGGGCCTCATGTTATTGCTAAAATCCCATCCAAGCATATGCTTCATTGTGAATATGTTCAGTCAATTTATTGTCGAGCTTCATCACATACATTGGATTGTTGCTAAGAATATCTTAAGATGGCTCTGTGCCACAATCAATTATGGACTGACATACACTACCAGTAATCTAAGGCAACATGGATGTATTGATGATGGCTGGGCTAGAAGTGTCATCGATCTTAAGAGAACATCTAGATGTTTCTTCTTGTTGGGGTTTGCTTCAATTTCTTGGATGAGCACGAAGCAAAAATTGGTTGCTCTAAGCACCACTGAGGTCGAATACATTGTATCTACTATATCTGGTTGTGAAGTTGTTTGCTTGAGGAATATCTTCAGTGAACTATTTGAGCACGTGCTCAATACCACCGTGATCTACTGTGACAACTAGAGTTGGATTCTCCTTTCATAGAATCTTTTGTTCCATAAATACTCGAAGCACATTCATATCAGTTACCACTTTATTTGAGCATAGGTAAAAGGAGGACAAATGAGGCTCCAAATCATTAGGACTGATGAATAAGTCAAAAATATCATCATGAAGCTCTTAGGGAAGGTAAAATTCATAACCTTCTGAGAGATATTTGGTTTAATGGAAAGACCCTACTATGAGGGTCCTTCTTGAGTTGGACACTGATCTATGGGAGCTCGCGAGGGCTTGGGGTACTTCTTAGAGTTATGAGTGACCGTAGGGTGAGTGGTTCACCTTCCCCTATTGGTGCATTGTGTACAGGATGAGTGGTTCACCTTCCCCCGTAATTGCGAACACATGCATGTAGGGTTATTGGTTCACCTTCCGCTATGATTGAAATATGAATAAGATGAGTGGTTCACTTTCTCTTATGGCATATAAGAATGATGAGTGGTTCACCTTCTCCTACTAATGCCCCAACTTACATCCTAATCATGTAGTCTAGGACTCATGGGAAGTTCCTCTCATCTAGCCAATGAGTTGGGAAATATTGATAGGGACCATAACACTACTGATGGACACAACGTATAATTTTGTACTCTCTATATCTAGGATTCATGGTGTTTAACCACTTGATCTAGGATCTAGTCTAATTGAGGTTCTACCTCTCGACTCATTTTTTTCAATGGAGAGTGGTAAGATCTTGTGACTCAATCTCAATATATTCTTCTTCATCATTACATCATGGTTCAACTGAGTATATATGATACAGCTTATGATGAAAGGATGACATGATGATCAATGATGACAAATGGGTTGCCAAGTGGAATTCTAGCTAGTTGAGAGGGAGTGTTAAAATTGGAAACTAGGGCCAAATCCAACATTTTTACATCTCATTTGATGGAGATAATGATTGCATTAAATTCATCTTTTCAAGAGGACCAAAAGTGATATAAATACCATCCGATTTGGATGAGCAGAAATATGATTTATGAATTTATTCCAAACATGTGTAAACTATTCAAGTCAGCCACATCAACATGTAGGCTCAAGAATCCCAATGGATGTGTCTCTTCAACCATTGGGAATTTTATAAATGCAATTCACTTCACACCTTTTTGACACCATCATAACTCACGCATTCTTCTCTCTCCTTCTCTCATTGGTTCATACAACTATTGGGTAGCTTCTCTCTCTCATGGCAAGAAGGGTGTGTTTTCTAGGCTGAATTGCATGACCAAAATTTTAGATTGCATATCGCGTTTGACCAACAATGACCAAGGTGTCTTATTACCATATTTGACTATGATTTTGGAGGATACGTTATGTCTCCTTAGGCCACATTTCCAGGGAAAGAAATCAAAGGAATCTGGGAAGTCTAACCAGTGTTGACTTCAAGTTGACTACAAAAAATTATAATAGCTTTTCTCTCTCCTTTGGCCAAGATTGACCAAGTTTTTCTAGGCTCACTTTGACCTCTTGATCAAGCCAAGTTTGATTTGTGAAGACCGAGCTATTTTGAGGATGATTTATTGTTTAATTGACTAGCATTGACTTTTTGGTTAGGTCTGAAGTTTCAAATTGACTGTAGAAATTGTCAGGACTATTTTAAATTTGAATTGTGAAATTCAATTTGAGTTTTGTACTCTATCTCTCTATTCAAATGTTGGTATAATAATAAGAAGGATAGATCAAATGGTTTCCCCACATTGGGGTTTTTCCCTGGCATCCGCTAAATCTAGTGTCCTCTTGTATTGGCTTTTCTTGTACATATTTTTTAATTTTCTATATAATTTTACTATCATTTTCATTAATTGTTAAAGTGATTGCTACTGGAAATCAAAATTTAAATTTCTATTAGGTTCCTTAAGGAACATTGAATTAATTGTGCTAACAATATAATATACATTTGTTAACTAAAATTAACATAGGATGAATGGATGTGGGCATGGTGGAAGGGTGTAGAGAAAAATGTATAGGGTGTCGGAGGTGATACACCATCACTAGTTGTATAATAGGAGGAAGAACCCTAGCTGAAGAAATAAAAATTTTAAGTGCTGGTCCATGGACGCAATAGTTAGATAACATGTAATGTCGAATAAATATGTTGGGGAATGAATATATTATGTGGGTGTTAGAAATAAAAGAGCCTTAGTGAAGCACTAAGTAGCATGGTGATTATGCTCTTGTTGAGTTAGTGTTGGTAGTTTAGAACTAATATTCTTTACTCAGTGTGGAATTTTATCTTGTTCTAGTGACATTTCTCTTTTGAATTTGGTCCTCCTAATTAGCAGTTTCCTCATTAGTGTTTTCAAATGAAAATATAGGTGAATAGTCTTTTATTATTATTTTTCTCACCTTGGTGTGTTAAATTGTAGAAATAAAAGACTTCATCTGACATGTGCCTTAGTTAAATGGAGAAATTCAATTTTCCACATCAGCAAGATGACTTGAGTTGCAGTTAATAGGAGTGACATGGCCAAGGCACTTATTTAAATAAATAAAATTTAGTTTGGAGGCTATAAGTAGAGTTGTGCATAAGTTGATTATTAAGGTCTAGAAATCTAGTGGAGTTATAGTTAGTTAAACTTGATTATCTGAGCTCTAGTCTAGAATAGAGCTAGTTATGTTATTGAATGTGTTTCTATTGTATCTTTTCATTTCCACAAATTGAGTAGAAGAAATTTGTGTCTATTTTTTTCAGTCTGAATTTATTAGAGATACAAATTTTGAGCTATTTCTACATGGAATCAGAGCCCTTAAAGACTACATAGAAACTAGGTTCCATATCCTTTCTTAGAAAATTTTCAGTTTGCAGAGTTTTTTGGTGTATATTCTCTTAAGTGTAGGAAAAATGTCTTCCAATGGATTAAGGATTGAGTATGCATTGGAGGGAACCTAAAATTTTTATGCTTGGAAAGACATAATAAAAGTTGTCCTAGATGACAGTGTAGTACTAGAATACAAAAAAAATGATATGCCAAAGCTAACAACATTTGATGCACATGCACTTGCTCAGTGAAAGCAAAACAGAACAAAAAATGGAGAGGATTATTTTGGAGGGTGTCAGAGATGATGTGGTTTTGAATTTCCGTGACAAGGACACTGGTTTTGCAATATGGAAAACCCTTAAAGATCTATTCCAAAGAAGAAATGATGCTAGGAAATTGGCACTGAGATACAAGCTCCGCAACATTCGAATTGGTAAAACGAAACCATTGTTCAATACCTATCCAAATCCACTCAAGTTTGAGATGAACTTGGGGGAGTAGGAGAAACTGTGTCATCATTTGAACTTGTGAGATTAGCATTCCTTTGCCTTCCAAAATCCTAGAACAACTATAAGGATTCAGTTAATCGATGAGATACACTACTATATTAGGAGAGACTTTGATATGATTTGGTACAAGAGGAGATTAGAAGAAGCATTAGAGATGGTGTCACATCTAAATCTGAAGAGGAAGAAAACTTTTCTCTAGCGGGAAAAGAAAAGAAGGCCAAGGGAAAGAAGTTCCAAGGCAATGCAAAATCCATCTAGAACCATGGAAAGAAGAAATAACTTAGTAAAATAAAATGTCTTCACTACTATGAATATGGACACTATGCAACCAAGTATCTACACAATAAATCTATTAAGACATCTGTAGGAGGTGATGCTCTCACATCATAATTCAATTTGTATTTCATCCTCATTTCATGCATGGAGAGTATTGTATGACACAATGTATGGTACTTAGATTATGATGCTTCATTTCGTATGATAGGGAATAAGGAGGTGTTCAGTGACCTGGAGGAAAAGGACCTACATTTACACATAAAATGTGAGATGATGGGAGGTATAGTATCAAGGGAATTGACACTATCACCTTTAAGAGGGACTCAAGCTCACATATTAACGTAAATAATGTAATTTATATGTCTGTTTTTGAGAAAACATTATTTTGTGTAGCTCTACTTGACAAGTAAAAAAAATGTTTTTCAAGTTAAAAATCACTACAATCTAAAGGTGGATGCATGCACTACATTGAGCAGCAAAGAAGAACATGTTCAGGACCAAGATGTTGGAGAGATATGGCATAGTTGCATTGGATATTCTATTAGAACTAAATTTATACTTTCAAAAAAAGGTCAAAATGTTTTGAAAATAAATTAATAGTTTTATTACAAGAAAGGTGGGCTTAAGTGTAAGACTAGTAAAATTTTGGTGTGAAAAGGTGGCATACGAGTTAAAAATTCATGTTAAGAATTTTTTTTATGTCATGCCAGTTCTTTTTTACCCAAGTATTGCACCAATCAAATGCCAAAAATAGGTGGCACTATGAAATATTTTCGTAACACTTACAAGTCACACTACTAGAACTATTTTCATAGTGGCTGCAAAATTTTGAAAAAAACATATTTTTATAACTATCACTTGCGTCATTTTAAACACTTTAAAGCTTTTTGATGAAATTTAATTTATGATATGACTTTATGTGATTGTTTGATGTGGTTTCAAAACATTAAAAAAGGTTTGGAGAGGAATGTTAAAACCAGAAATGTGCACTAATCAACCATTTCGATCAAACCTAGGTGATGAATGGTTGGAAACAAAGAGTGAAATTGCTAGCAATTTTTGATAATGCAAGGTAGAGTGCTTAGTTTTTCTCAGTTAAGCAATGGGAAATTCAGTTCGTGAGACGATTGGAACTATATGGAGTATTTTTCGAGTTCTATGATGAAGTTTCACCTTTATTCAAAAATACAGGATGGCAATCGATTTTCTAGTTGTTTCATGGTTATAATCTAAGTTAATGTTATGATTTTATTCACTCTTTTAATGGCAACACATCTCATATAAGAGGAATGGATTTTTTAGTGACTTAAGATTCAATAGAAAAATCCATGGGGTTTCCTACCGAGGGTGAGAAGTGGTTGAACAAACGAATGATGTAGAATGTGGATCTTAGCTTCTTCCTTTTGCATATGTCTTTTTCCTTGATTCAGATTTGATGGTATATGGACCTTAATTCAATATTCCAGAATACAATGGCTCCTTTCACCTGGTCAAAAATATAATCTATTCGATGTCATGGATATTTATTTTTAACAGTCAATTTGTCTAATTGTTAGTAGTCAATGCAGAGCCGTAAGGTTCCATTTTTCTTCTTCATGAAAAGTATAGGACCCCACTAATGCAACACACTTGGACGGATGTACTTTTTGTCCAACAGTTCTTGGAGTTGTGCATTTAATTCAATGAATTTGGAATGCTCATACGATAGGGGGCTTTGGATACTACGGTAGCTCCAGGAATTAAATCTATAGTAAAGTCAATGTCCCTCTCGCGAGGTAATCTTAGAATCTGATCCAGAAACACATCTGGAAATTCTTGTACTATGGGTAGAATTTTAATGAAAGTTTTGCTTAACAGGAACCGGTCTGGAGCTCTAAAACCCTGTGCATCTGTGAGGTATGAAAGAGGTCTGATTCAGCTCTTCCTTAAGGCTAGAAGTATTTGTATAGGAGCAGCTTAGAGGAGTCTTAACTGATTGTCAGACTGTGAACATGATTTCTTGACAGGTTGTGGGCTTTATATCCTGTTCCCCAGCGGAGTCGCCATTTATGTTAACACCCAGGTTGTTCTCTTTGACTCCCAAGAGAATACGGCCGGGGTAACCACTAACCAATCTTTGGGCTGCAGCTTCTAGCCCAGCTGCAGTCAGAGAGGGCTCTCTCTATTAGGTTTATCACTGCTTTCAGTGAGGATTTTAGGCTAGTTGTGAGTTGAGTTTTTGGATTGTTTTTTGTGTATTTGGTTGGGAGGATGCTTCTGTTTCCTCTAAAGTATACCAAAATAGATGATTAATCCATTGGGCAATGGGGTCTAGGAGTGTTTCTCTTGAAATCTTGATTTAGGTGAGGGGGAAAAGCTATAGGGCCTGTGTGCATTTCATGGAACAAACTGTGAAATTTTGATTGTGATGCATATACAACTAGTAATGAGCAATGAAGATTTCGTTACTTTAGGCTGTATATTTGTGGAAAAGGCATGTCATCTAAGAGCAATCACTTGAATTCTTAAAACAACAATGCACAGTAAGGAGACGGTTTAAAGGTAGCATTCAAGAATTACACTTTAAACACTTTAGAAGAAGAAAACATACGAGGCAGTTCAGATTGAGCTCAGGGTAGTGAATAACTAAATCCTGGAGCTATCCTTTTTCTTTACTGTCTAGAGTTTTAAACACAGAGGAAACATGAGCATATGGAATAACTGGAAACATTCATAACATACTGAGCCATTAGAAAACTTATTGAGTCATGTAATGAACAGGAATCCTGCAACTGCAAGCCACACATCATCAAGAGACCAAGAGAGAACACCTCATTGAAGAAATCCCACTGCCTTTGTATTAAACTGTCTGTGAAATTTACAATATCAGAGTAGCAGAGAATATTTTCAAAAGAAAACTCTTACATCCGGAGTCCAACCCCTCTCAAAAACGCGAGGGGGAATATATAGAAATTGTCTACAAAATATCTCAGGAATGAGGTCATCTGAGGAAGAAATATCTATTACACCTGTATAGATAAAGCAGATGAGAAGTTATTGCAAGTATAAATGATAGTAAAAGCTTTTAAATGCTGTCAGAATGGTTTTTGCCCTTTGAATACTGCGGACTTTAATCTGCGCTGCTCTTCATGAATGAAGCATTAAAGTGCCTTACTGTCTCTGATTTTCTGTATCTTTCTTGAATCTGCCCTCTATACCTGCTGATGTCGTTGTCGATGCTGAGTACCTGTGCTGAGCTGGCTCATTGTCTTTATGCTTTCTGTCATGTCTTTGCCCACCTGTAAGTGTAATATTGACTGTATTGCCACGAAAATCGTTTTCTTTTTCACCCCTGATTCAAAAGTAGTCTTATCAAGTCCTGCCAATTATCTGGGTGAGGAAGCTGCTGCTTCAAAATTAACCCAACTGTCTCATCAGCTTCAGTATACTTATAAAAATCGGGAGGTTTATCAAACAAATGTGCTACCTCATTTTTAATAAAAAACAAATTGTCTAATTTATTAAACAGAGCTTGTCCTGTTAATGGGCCTGCTGTGGATGACCCAGAAGCCTCAGCAATCTGCATGGCTGAAAAGGTGCTTAGTCTTTTGATATACTTCTCATAAGAGAGAAGCTTTCCTGATTCTTCTAGACTAGGGAGCCCTTTGTCTTGCAGTGCTGTGAACCTATTCTGGAACTTGGTTATATCAGCTTGCATGTCATGTACCCTTCTGTCCAGTGTTTGAATGAGGTTCTTCATTGTTGTAGTCCTCTTGATTATGGAAATGGTTTCAGTTCTGTTAGCAATTCCCATCTGGATCAGCTGAGAACTATTCCTATAATTCAGGACTTCTATCATCTTTGGGGCAAGGTCTGCCATATTGCCTAGGTCATTTCTTGCCCTGTATAGCTCTTTCTTCGCTTTGCCAATGAGTCCTATCTGCTCATACATGGCAACAATGTACTCCCATTGGTTGGTGACTGCTTGGCCAATAGCAGTCCATATGACCTGCTTGACTTCTGCTGTTATTTTGTCAAAATTGAGTTGCTTTTCCAACTCTGCAATAGTCTTTTTCAGGGCTTTTACTTCCCTCTCCCTTTCAGCCATGTTCTGCTTGGATTTATCATATTTTTCCTCTATTTTGGCTAGGGTTTCCTTGGCTTTGTTTAGCTCTGTCATTTGAGCTTCGAGCACTTGAATCTCCTGCCTCAGCTTCTGCATCTCTAGGCTCTCGGTCTGTTCTTTTGGTGGTGCTGCAGTGGCTGGCTCTTTTGCAGACACTTCTGTTGTAGCAGGGATTGTTGTGTCTGGAACTGTTTCTTCTGCCTGCTTTGTTTCTGTTACCTCCTTTGGAGGGATGTCCTGCTTTGGAAGGACGTCCTCTTTAGGGGTCTCCTCAAGGTTTATTATTTCTGTGGCTGGTTTAGAAGACTGCCCTTGTTCTCCCTTCTGTATGGTTGCTTCTAAGGTATTCTCAGTCTCCAACAGCCTTTGTTGGGTTTCCACCAGTTCTTTGTACAAAGTCATCAGTAGGTTGGTGATGTCCCTGTCTCTCCTTTGCTGGGCAACTTCATCGGTCTGTGGATGAATTGTTGGTGGGATTTTCATCCTTTTTTTGATTGCAGCTACATCTGCATCCCTTAGTTTGAGGACCTCCTGGATGGCCTTGACATCATTGGGATCATGCCCAAATTCTATGATGATGTCTTCCAAGGCTTTGATTCTGTTGTCCTTGGCTTGTGAGGATGCCCTTTCCAACTCAAGCTGTGATGCTGTATTATTCAAACTGTTCTGTAGCTTGTAATTCACCAGGGTCTTGTCTGCCAGGGTGGCATAGACCATCTCCCCTGTTTGTTTATGAAGCTCAATCTGGTCCATTGGGTGGATGTCTTTTGCAAGGACCTCTAGGTTTGTCCTTATATAATCAGCAGT
>APFE031740346.1:45796-66069 GCA_000404065.3 Pinus taeda | reverse complement strand
TTTTACACACTCCATACCCACTTCAACCAGATAGTCAGAAGGCATGGAAATAATAATCTTACATCAATGAACTAAAGCCAATCAGCATACCATTGAGGATTAAGAGTGGACGAGATGCAATGGATGGAACTGGAAATGGAGTATCAAATTTACTTTCTAATCCAAATGTTATTTTTTTTCAAAAAATGATGCATATAAGTTTTAAGCAGCCTCAGTATTCGGAAAAATGGGCAATGGTTTCATAAGAAACTAGACCAATAACACCAAGAATGCATGCGTATATTATATTCCTGGAATAAATAGAAATATCACTTACTTCTAAAATGTATAAAATGGAAGACTTTTAAAGGTTACTTCTCGCCTTTGTAAACAAACGAAAAATGAGAAAAATAATTGAGCACAATATCAAGTCAAATCCAAAGGAAATGAATTTAAGCTCACCTTCAAACACATGCTTTATACTTGCAACTTGGACATCCAATTTATTGTTGTTTATGGCCCAAATAAACGCCTGCACATCTTTCGTTGCGAATTCATAAAAAATCTATATGCCTCAAATCAATGGTGAGAAATAAAAAAATGAACTTTAAGTGAGCCTTTATTCATTAAAAACAAAAATCTCTTCAACTGCGTTTATTCAAAAAAAAAAATCTCTGGAAACTCTAGTTGAAGAATGCCCCCAATGATTGGAAATGCCACAGAATATCATGGGTCAGCAGCAGTACCAAACCATGAGTGCATTCCTTCGAATCATGCCGAGTTCAAAAGTGTGAATAACTAAATATAGAAAGCCGACAATCGACATTCAAGGAAATGGAAATAATTTGACATTCATCTTAGGCCAAACGCGGATGCATTTCAAATGCATCATTAATGTAAATCACCAAAAAGACATAAAACCCAATGACCTTCTGTTATTTCTATTACTAAGAGATAGAATTGCAGTCTAGGGCTTAGAAATTGTTATCAATATAAAAGCATCAAACATATATATAAAAAAAAAAAGAAAGAAACTAACACATTGCATGAAGTGGAAATTCTCACCTCCTAGTGATTGGTCGGTGATCGCTACGTAAGAAGGGTTAATATCCTCCCTTGCAGAAAGGTATTTAACTTTAACAAATCCCACAACTACAAACCATATACTATAAATGTTGAGCAATCTAAACATGAAAGACAATGTATACAAATGTTTTTAATTCAAATAATTCATAATACATAGAGATCATTACGGAATGAAGGTAAAATAGAGAAGGATTTTTGAATCTTAGGTGAGATAGGTATTGATTTAGAAAAAATGCACAATAAAAATGCTCGACGAAGACTGATAAAGTACGTAATGACAGAGTACATGCTAAATAATGCTTTATATGTATTTTTTATTGAGATTGTTACAGATAATGATAGGCAAATAAGTCAATCTAAAAACTGATATAGCATAAGAGTCATCCCGACAAATTCTGAAAGAAAGTTCAAAGAAGAACCATTTTCTTGTAGTCATGAGGAACGATAATGAGAAAATGTATGTGGCCACTTTTATCAAACCTTAAAACTGATTCACAAATAAGATGCTATACGAGTTTCTAGAATAGTAGTATTTCTGGGTACAAAAGAAATATTTATAGAAAATAGAGAAGAGAAAAATAGAGAGAGCCTCTCGTTTTGAAAATTCAGGAAGCATCTATTATTAGTTGTTAGGGGAAGAATGCACCTTAATGAAATATAGGATAGTTAGCTTTCAACTGAAATGATAACATTCATTTGTTTGACTAGTTCACATATTTGTATTTCTGATAGAAACAAAACACACAATGAAGAAGAGAAAAAAAAACATGCATGTGGTATATAAAGTGATTGGAGCGCACATAAAAACAAAATTACCAAAATTTTTAAGATTGGATTTCATCTTTGATAGAATCAAAATCCTTAATGAAATGAGAAGAGAAAAGAAAAGGCATATTGTATCATATGCAAAGAATTCTACTATCATTTTGCAGAATTAACATGTATTAGTCATCAACATATTTCGAGATAAATAAAAAATTTAACTAGGGTCATGTCAAAAGCAACCTAATGAAATTTCAAAAAATGAAAACCATAAACACATCTTTCATTTCAAAAAATGAAAACCATAAACACATCTTTATCTTCTTTGAAAAATTACAATAATCTTGTAGTAATATAATAACGCTAATCAACATACCATTGAGGATTAAGAGCGAAGGAGTTGCAATGGATGGAACATGGGGCATCGAATTTATCTTCTAATCTAAGTGCTATCTTGTCCCAAACCTTATTCATAGAATATTTAAGGAGCATCAATATTTTGAAAAATGCACAATGGTTTCGCAACTGGACCAAGAAAACTAAGACAACATGCCTAGACTATTTTCCTAGAATGGATAGAAAGAAAGCTTACTTTTAAAATGGATAGAAGGAAGAATGACCAAATTTACTTTTAGACTCTCTAACTAAAAGAAAAATAAGGAAAATAATTAAACACAATATTCAATAAAATAAAAAAGAAATGAATCCAAGCTCATCTTCAAATACATATTTTATACTCTCAACTTAGGCATGCCATTTATTATTTATTATTGTTGACACCTAATCCTTGTAATTGGGTGAATTTATATAAATAGATAAATTAGAAATATGAATAGTCATCGAGAGATGAACTGAATAGTCTCTCCCTCATGTATATAATGAAGACCTACCTGATGGAATAAAACACATGAATCATTTTTGCCTTATGGAGTTATTGCCTGCCTGACCTGGTATCAGAGCCAGCTCCTTTTTTAGCCTTTATGCCCTATATAACTCCCTAGTCTGCTCCTCTGCTCTCCATATAATTCACTGCCTGTGCTGCTCCTCTATATAATTAGCTGCTCTTGACACTGCTTGTTGCTACGGGTTTGTAGGTGACGGTTTGTTTTTCACTGTCCTGCACAACGGTTCTCACCAGGGGTTTCTTAGATGGGTTTCTTGCCTGAGGATTTCTAAGCGTGAGCGCTTCCTCCTTAGCGTTTTCCTGCTTAATTTCTAATGGTCCCCTCAACAACATTCCATAAACGCAGAGTTTATTTCTGCTTTCCACTTGCATGTCCAAGGCCATCGACCTTTCTTTTAGTTAAAGATCTCAGCAACTTTAAAGAGCTTAGAAGCTTATTTGAATCCCATTCAAACCATAACCCCCACAATGGAAATGGAACTATTTTTAGGAATTCGATGTGTGCTCGGAGGGGCGTCGACTGTTGGTTTCCTGGTGAGTTGTGTCATTGGTAGCTTAGCATGACCATGTGATGGTTCACGGTCACACCGCCCATACTGCCCAACTCCATTCCCATTCACATTTTTTTCGCATATTATCTGCGATTTAATACAGTTGGTATTAATACAATTTTGCTATTAATACAGTTACAGCGTTGTTAATACTCATAGTTTTTCAATGAGGGTCTGTTGTAATGGTTTGATTTGAGGTCAATCCAATGCATAAGGGACTGATGTAACCATGGTTATTTTTAATCAGTCGTGAAATGGGAGATGCTTGATGGGTTATTGCCCCAAAGCCTCCATATTTTCTGTCGCTCCTACACGTTGAGCTCCTAAAAAAAATATTTGCTTCATATTTTTATGATTGTATGAGCGCAGAGGCATTAAGGTTAA
Source organism: Pinus taeda (assembly GCA_000404065.3). Lineage (NCBI taxonomy): Eukaryota > Viridiplantae > Streptophyta > Pinopsida > Pinales > Pinaceae > Pinus > Pinus taeda. The sequence goes on along the minus strand of APFE031740346.1, from coordinate 62,403 downwards.
GTCTTGGAATAATGTTGGTTCGTATGCATTGAAAGGAGTAGTAGTTTATCTTTGTGTACTAAATGTTGAGACTGTGAAGGTGTTTCACTAGCCTTGGTATCACTAAAAAAAAAAGGGGGGGCGTTGAGTATGATAATATATTGGAAAGAAATAATTTTTTTTCCTTATTTTATTAGTCATTCTAGGTTTAAGGAATAAAATATATTGATAATGGTGCAATGAGCAGTTCTTTTTTGTCAAGGGCATGGATTCTTGATATATTGTATGAAATAAGGTTGAAAATACAAATGGTGATATTCTATATGGATAAAATATAGTTTTGCTCTTTCCCAACAGAAGTATTTTTTTTAGCAATACACAGATTTTTTCTTGCTAGCAGAAGTTTTTTTCTATCAACAGAAATAATTTTCTATAGAATGCATTCAAACATATCCATGGTGGGAATAGTTCTCACTGGCAAGGAGAACTATCCTGAATGGTCTCGGATGATAAAACACACCCTCAATTTCAATGAGTTGTGGAAAGGAGTGTGTGTCGGAGACGAAGACAATGAACCAATACAACCTACCTCAGACAAAGAGCTCGTCATTTGGGAAAACAAAAGCAACAAACCTTATGCATTAATCGCAGCATCTATAAATGAAGAGGTGAGTCGCCATATTTCATCATATTCAATTTTCTTTGAAGCCTTACAAAGGCTTAAAGAACTCTATGACTCACATTTTGCACTTGAAGTTGTTCAACTCATGATTAAACTCTTCACCCTTGAACTACAAAATAATGATCCTCTTGCTCTTGCATGTGAAGTAAAGTCTATAATGCATGATATCAAATCCACTAAGGTTGAATTGGATATTCCTCTTATTTCTTTTCTCAAGGAACTTTATCCTACTTACTCCAATTATCTTGAGTCATTGCAAGCAAATGGAAATCTCAAAGATATAACCTTTTACTCTTTTGTGAAAAAGTTTGTTGAATGCGAGAAAGCTTTTGGAAAGAAGACAACCCCTAAATCTTTTGAAGAGGTTGTGTTCCTTGCTCATAAATAAAAGCATCCTACTCAAGATTCTTCAAGAGGAAGAGGAGGTCGAAGAGGAAGAGGAAGATATTTCAGAGGCAGGGGGGCAAACATTCTCAAGGATAAAAGGTATATTTTTACTGCATATGCTGCAAAAGAAATGGATCAGGTGATGCCTCTACATGCAAGCTACCATGGGAGAAAATTGAGTAGAAAAGAAACCAACAGAAAGGTAAAACTGATGATACAGACAAAGGTAAAGCACCTGAATGTGCTCACTATGTCGTGGCACAATGTAAGATTGGAGTAAATGAATATTTATTTAATGCTTCACTTGCTTCTTGGAAAAATGATTGGTTGCTTGATTCAGGAGCAACCTGCCACATGACTCATAGAAAATATTTTTTTGAAGATTTCATTGACAATGTTGATGGAGCAGTATACTTTGCAGATCAGTCAAAAATCAAGCCATCAGGGCTTGGCACAACCAGGCTTAAACTGCCTGGTCTTCCAGACTTTCTTCTGGATCATGTTCTATATCTCCCACAACTCAAGAGAAACTTGCTGTCCTTGGTCCACATCCGCCAGCAAGGTAACTCCATTCATATGTTTGATGGAAAGCTTGAGGTAAGAAAAGCATTTGATCACTCACTTGTCATGAGGGGAATAGAAGAAGAAAGGCTTTTCAAACTGCAAGGAGCATCTGCTCATGCACAACATTTCTCATATATTTCTCATCATGAAGAAGGTACACTTCCATCAAGTTTATTATGGCATGCTAGATTTGGACATTTTGACTATGACAGTCTCCACTTATTGAAGAAAAATGGTGTTGCTGGTTTGCCTACAATTCCTAGAAAACTTAAGCAATGTGATGCTTGCATTCTAGGAAAGCATAGCAAACAGTCTTTTCATGACTCACATTCAAGAGCACATAGGAAGCTTGAACTTATTCATTCAGATTTATGTGGTCCAATGCCTGTTCCTTCTGCAAATGGAAATAATTATATCATGACATTTATTGATGACTACACCAGAATGTGTTGGGTTTATTTATTGAAGAACAAATCTGATGCTTTTCTAACATTCAAGAATTTTCATAAATGGATTGAAAATGATGCACAATCTCATATTGGGTCTATTCGAACTGATAATGGAAAATAATACACATCAAATGAATTTGAAAACTATCTTCGCCAACATGGGATCAAACGTCAAACAATTGTGCCTTATAATCCCCAACAGAATGGTGTAGCTAAAAGAATGAATAAGACAATCTTAAATATGGTACGATCCATGCTCTTCTTCAAAAATGTAAAGATAATGTTTTGGGATGATGTTGTTATATGTGCTACATATACAAAGAATAGATATCCATCTATTGCTATAAGAAACAAGACTCCATATGAAATGTAGTATGGACATGTTCCTTCGGTAAAGCATCTCAGGGTCTTTGGTTCCACCTGTTATGCCTTGATACTAAAGGTACATAGAAACAAACTTGGTGCTAGAAGTCGTAAGTGTGTCTTCCTGGGGTATTCAAACACCTCCAAAGCGTACCGTCTCTATGATGAAGTAAATAAGAAGTTTGTTGCATCTAGAGATGTAATTTTTCTTGAATAATCCAAAACTGGCAATGTTGTTGAGCCACAACTTGATCGCTTGGATAAATTTGCAAAAGAAAAATCTTTTCAAGAATTTGATAATCAGATTCCACATCTTGAAGGGGTGGTTCCTATACTAGATCAACATGTGGAATCTTCTTCTGAGGAACATTCTCCCCCACATGAAACTCCAACAACAGATAATGCTTTAAGTGATGTGATTGATAGAATTGGGAGGCTCAAACTTGATTCAGTCCCTCAATCAATAGAGTAGTCTGGACCATCTGAGAAAGGTCCCCCAAAGTGGCTGACAAAGACACTTGAAAGTGTTCATCCTGATGAAGTTGGAAAGACATGAACTAGAAATTCAAACCAGCAAAATGGAGGTGATGTAGATGACTCTAATTCACATGTTGATATGGATGTTTCTTATGATTGTGAATTGAACTTGTCTATAGATTTTGAACCAAGTTCCTTCAATGAAGTTTCTTCTCATGATGAATGGAAAGAAGCAATGCAAAATGAGTATGATGCCCTTATAAAGAGTGGCACTTGGAAGCTGGTTGATCCTCCATTAGGAACCAAACCAATTGGTTGCAAGTGGGTCTACAAGAACAAGTATAAAGCTGATGGCTCACTTAACAAGAATAAAGCTAGGCTTGTGGCAAAAGGTTTTGCACAGAAGGAAGGGGTTGAATATGAAGAGACATTTTCCCCCACAGCAAAATGGGCTACCATCCAGACACTCTTTGCACTAACAGCTCATAACGGTTGGAAAGTCCATCAAATGGATGTAAAAACTACTTTCTTGAATGGAGATCTAAAAGAGAATGTTTTTATGTCCCAACCTGAAGGATTTTCTGTGAAAGGACATGAACATAAATTATGCAAACTTTTTAAGTCCTTGTATGGCCTCAAACAAGCTCCACAAGCCTGGTATGAAAAACTAACTGAGCATGTTCTGAAACTCAATTTCAAAGATTTTGATCTTGATGATGCAACTTTATTTGTCAAGAAAGTCAGAAAAATAGTTGTATATCTTGTGGTATATGTAGATGATATTTTCATGATAGGGCACAATGAAAGCTACATTGCATCGATAAAGAAGGAATTGGGGAAAAGTTTTGAAATGACTGATTTGGGCTATGTTCATTACTATCTTGGCATTGAAGTAACCCAACATCCAAAGTCCATATTTATTTCTCAAAAGAAATACATTGGAGATTTGTTGAACAGGTTTGGCACGACAGAGTGCAATCCTCTTACTACTCCAATGGAACAAAACTTAAAGCTCACATCTATTGAAGGAAAAGAATTTGAGGATGCAACAAACTATAGACAGCTTGTAGGAAGTGTCAACTAACTAACTATTACCAGAACAGACATTTTGTTTGGTGTTGGAATCCTCTCCAGGTTTATGCAAAAGCCTTGTGAGGGACATTGGTCTGCTGCAAAAAGAATTCTAAGGTACTTAAAGGGAACTCAAGACTTTGGAATCAAGTTTAAACAGGTGGACGACTTTAGCTTGATTGGATACTCTGATTCAGACTTTGATGGAGACAAAGAAATTGGGGTATCAACTTTGGGATATGCTATGAGTCTTGGATCAGGAGTTGTCTTTTGGAGATCACACAAACAATCAGTTCCAACAGATTCCACAACAGAAGTAGAATATGTGGCAGCAGCTGAAGCAAGAAAAGAAATTGTGTGGCTGAGGAAAATTCTAGAAGATTTGCAAGTAAAACAAGTACAATCAACTCCACTCGTGAGTGATGATACCTCTGAAATAAATTTGGCCAAGAACCCAAAATTCCATGATCGAACGAAGCACATCAATACTAAATATCATCTAATTTGACATCATATTGAGGCCAAAAAAATCCATCTCCATCATTGTTCCACAAATGAGCAAATTGCAGACATCTTCACCAAAGCACTTGGAAGAGAAAAGCTTGAACGATTCAAAATGATGCTTGGACTCACCAACATCCCTTCAGATTAAGAGGGGGAATGTTGACACCTAATTCTTGTGATTGGGTGAATTTATGTAAATAGATAAATTAGAAATATGAACAGTCATCAGGAGATGAACTGAACAGTCTCTCCCTCATGTATATAATGAAGACCTACCTGCTACACATATTTTGTTTCAAATTATTAAGCATATCTATATGTCTCAAATAAATGCTAAGAAATAAAAATTGAACTCTAAGTAGGACTTTTATACTAGCAACTTAGGCATGCCATTTATTGTTGCTTATCACCCATCTAAGACCCTGCACATATTTTGTTGCAAATTCTTAAACATATCTATATGCCTCAAATATATCCTAAGAAATAAAATTTGAACTCTAAGTGGGACTTTATTCAAGGAACAAGGAAAAAAAATCATATCTTCAAACTCTACGTGAAGAATGTCGAACCAGTACCTAAACCCTAACAATTGGAACTGGCACAACCTATGATGGGTCAGCAGCAGCGGTAGCAAACCACGACTGTATTTCTTCAAATCGTGCCAAGTTCAAAAGTGAGAATAACGAAATAAAGAAAAATAATTGTCCACATTCAAGTAAATGGAAATAATTTGACCTTCATCCTATCTCAAACATCAAAGCATTTCAAATGAACAATTTATATAAATCATCAAAAAAATGTAAAATCAAGGGCTTAGACATCATTATCAATGTAAAAGCATTAAAGTAACCAAAACTAACACATTGGAAGAACTGGAAATTCTCACCTCCTAGTGCTTCGTCGATGATCATTGCATAGTAAGGGTTAATCTCCTCCCTTCCGAAAAGGTAGTCCATCAATTTTATCAAGTCCCACAACTACACACCATATACTATAAATGATTGCATACAAATATTTTTAATTCAAATAACTCATAATACATGGAAATCATTACGGAATCACAATAAAATAGAGCAGGATATTTTAATGACGTGAGATAGTATATGATGGATGCGAGAACAAAATTCATACTAATACCATCCCTATCATTTTTCTTTTTAATATAGGGAAGCTACAAGAAACATTTACTAGCACTCTCATTAATCGTCTATGCAATGATGGTAAATTAGAGGAAACTTTTCAAATGGTAGGTGAGATAATGGATGATGGATGCAAGCATACCATTCATACTTAGAACATACTTATCACCATCCTTTATAATATAGGGAGCTACAAGATGCATTCGATCTAGTAAATAAAATAGTGAAAATGCGATGTCACCAACACTCATAATTACACTACACTAATCAATGGCTTGTGCAAAGAGAACAATCTAAAAGAGGGACGAAAATGTTAAATAAAGTATTGAAACAAAGCCTAATCCCAATAACGTCATAAATAATTCTCTAATCAATAGCCTCTCTCTATAGAGAGGGAAAGTTGACACTGATTTTGATATTCTTGAAAAGATGGAAAAAATTGGTTGTAAACAATTTTTTTGTACCACAATAAACTAATCTATGCAATCGAAAATAATATAAGCCACATAAGGCAATGCATCTTTTTAATGTTTTCTTAAAAGAGGTATGGTTCCCTCAAATAACATATAATAATTTGATTGATTGATGTAAAAAGAGTAATCCTTGTAACGTTTTTAGGCTCTTTTCCTTGATGGAGAGAGAAGCTTGTGAGTTACAGTGAATTTATTAATGAACTTTATAAATAGGACATGTTGCAGCAAGGATATGGGTTATTTAATAGGATCCTTGTGAAATTTATGATACTAGATGACGTGAAATATATTGCCTTGATTGATGGACATTGCAAAGGAGGAAAAGTTGGCACTACTCTTACACCAGTGGACCAGATTAAGGAAAATCGTTGTGAACTAAATGATTATACTTACACTGATGAGTGGACTCAACAAGGAATATTAGGCACCTGAGGAAAACAAAGTGTTTGAAATTTTTTTTCTTGTGTTTCTATTTCCAACTCTATTTACTTACACATCCGTCATTGATAGACTATTTACTCACACATTCGTGATTGATAGACTTTGTACTGTAGGTGCGATGGATCTTACATTTTGAATACTTGACGGAATGGTGACTGGATCCCGTTAGTCTAATATTCACACTTATAATGAATTGGTTCATGGGATTTATAGGGGTAATCCGTGATAAATTTTATCCTTTAAAATGTTGAAAATATTGGTTCATGAAGTAGAAACATGTGTGCCGACATCATGCTGAATATGTGGCTGATTAGAAGAACAAGTTGCATACATTAATGACATGAAATGATATCAAGGAGGAGGAGATTAATATAAATCTAAAATACTAGATCAAATAACATAATTACATCAATCAAAAGTTATAATTCCTAACCATGTGCACATTTGGGGATATTTAGAGACTCAAGATGAAGATTTAGTGGAAGGAGAAGTACAAACAAACAAAAAATACCCCATTATTTTAGATAAAAACTTGACCAACAAGGAAATATATATTATCAACCATAAATTGTAATCTATCCAACTGCAACTCAAACAATAATGCATATCTTAATAAACACTTTTCACTCACAAAAGAAGACTAGGTGAGTTGCTGCTAACAAAGAAGCATAATGAATCTAGTAAGTGGTGCAATATCGTAAAACATCCAATCATGATAGTCAATTTTTTTCTTGTGATATACTCCTTTAACATATATTTGCAATACCCTTTCACGAGATAAAGGAAAAATAAGCAAATTACAATCTCTACTACTTTAATCTTTCAGCATCATTGTTCTCTACAGTGCACATAGGCTCAAAGTAATCATAAAGCATAGCGAAATTTTAGGAAGAAAAGAATGGTTATTCCACATAAAAATGTGGGCACATCAATAGCCTCTAAATTTTATTGTCAACAACAATATTCAAAGGAATATAATCTCCTCAATCATGATTCAATCACTAAAATTACCTACACAACCTTACCCATAGATTTATACATCAAAAAACTTAGTTCAAGTAAGGAACTACATGACACACACCAATCCACATGTCTATACACCATCTATCCATGGAAGGATAAAATCACATGTGAAATTGAACCTCCTAAAATCTACAACATGTCCATAGGGTGACCTAATATGTGAGAAAGACATGGAGTCTCTGAGTCATGCATGGCTTGATCATCGTCCTTAACATCAAGGGGAGACTTTTATACATTCTCGAGGTAAAAATAATTTCAATATTCCTTTAATTCTAGAAAAAAGTGACATAATCTTATAAGAAGACACAAAAATTCATTTTGTTGACCATTCAATTAATAATCGTGTATAAGAATGTTGTGCCCATACACCTTTTTTGCACAACACAAAACATAAGCATTTGTCGACACTTAAGGAGCAACATTAATATATACAAAGATCCTAATGGAGTCTTAAACCATTTTCGAATTCAACATCATATTGATCTAGTTCTTTGAGTGGTGTTTCCCAATGGACCTCTATATCTTAGAACCTTGCTAAAATGGAAAATTTAGTGACACATATAGGATGTGTTACATAATTGGCATATAAGGCTAACTACACTATGTGGTAGTCCAATTATTCTTACACCAAATAAAAATGGTTCCCAACACGTAACGTAGGCTATAAATGCCCTAAACAAGATGAAGTTGAAGAATTACTTCAATTGGTGATCTTTTAGACACACTAAAGGGAGAAATGTTTTTCCCAAACATTGGCTTGATGTATGATGATTGTCAAGATCTTGTTAAACTTTGTATTTTTTGGAGACCATACTTAAAGCTAAAAACGACTTGTATGAGTGGTTGGTTATTCCTTTCAACTTAATCAATTCTCATCTGCTATTTATGTTCCTTGTGAATGATGTTCCACAACCATTTACAAGTAAATTTATTGTGTTTTATCTCAATGATATGTTGATTTATAGGACATGGGAACAACTACAACATGTCGCCAATACTCTAAGGGTGCTACTACTTGACCATAAGTTCTTTTCAAACCTAGAGAAGTTTGTGTCTCTATGAAGTGTATCTAGTACTTTATTTTATAGTTGATGACATGAATGTATGTGGCCCTAGTGTAGGTTTTTTTTCCTCTAAGGGACTTGCCTACCAATCAATCTCACAAAGTTGTTAAGTTTTCTAGGCTAGCCAAATTCTAAAGAAAAATTTTGTTGGGATCTCACACATTGTACACCATTTTCACTCTCTCCTTTGTGAAAGCACGATGAAAGTTGAATTTTCAATAGAATACATCCAACAATACAATAGAATATTATCGAGAGGACCTCCTTAGATTGGTATTTCTTCGATATTTCATGAAGGTTGGAGAAAAAGTATATTTTTCCAAGGAAACTGCATCATACCCTTCCCTCTTCCCAATGATATCGAGATGGATGGTAGCACAACTAGAGACCGCAATAGATGACATTATCTTAGCAAGACCCAGTTAGAGTTCAGACTTACAACTCAACCAAACTAAAATAGGAGACCTCATGGCTGAAGACTGTAGCAAGATCTTTCTTGACACATTCCTTTTGAGCCAGTTCCTCACAAAAATATAACTGAATGAAGGTAGCATTTGGGTTTGGCTTTACACTTTAAACAAAAAATACAATGCATCAATGAAGGCAAGTTTAACATGACAACATGATGGTGAATACATGCTTTATAATATTTTGACAATAAGTGAAGTCTTCAACAATTCTTCACAATAATCACATTAGAATGAATGATCTAAATGTAATTATCACTCAACGTAGTTTGCAATTAATTATAGTTGCAACTATCCTTAATTTTCCTCTAACCGTCAAATTATACAATGTGTTATCATCAAATGTTCCTATATTTGAAGTAAGAATATTACAGTGATACCATTTACAAAGATTCATAATGGTATACACAACCCTTGGGCATGGTTATTTTTTGTCATTGACATTACCTTTACCATTCAAATTTTTATTATGTTCTCACTAGATCTTCATGGATTTGAAGTATAAAGATCATAGTGTTGTTGAAGAAAAATATCATAATATTACGCATAGACCTTGGTCAGGTATATTCTCATTACAAAAGAAAAATTACGATGAAGTTGGATGTATTATGTTCTAGTGCTCCCAAAATACTTTGTATGGGAACAAATTAGAATTAGAAACTTTAGCTTATTATTACTTCCGACAATTTGAAATTGATTTGTAAGTTTTTAGCTATGTAATACATTAATACATTTACAAAAGAAAATATTTATCATATTATTACTTGAGACAAGTTTGAAATATATTTGTGATTTAGTAGCCATCTAACGTACTAATCCATTTACAACTATCTATTGGGCAACAACTAACTTTTTGATTTTTAATCACATGTTCAAAAGGTTCTCAACTAGCAACACAATAAATACAAAGAAACTTTGAAATCAAATACATAATAATGCAATGTATCACTATAGTTTTATATACTTCTTACAACCAAAAGGAAGTGAAACGATGAGAAAAAGTACCAAACATAAATGACGCTTCAACAACTACATCTCTTCTAAGAATACATGAGATTGTGGTTCTTTTTCTTGATTATTTTCTAAGATAGTTTGTAGCTAAACATTCTAGTTACAACCAATTGTTCAATTTGTGACTGAATGCTTAGTTTTTATTATAAGCTTATGAAATGCATTGGAATTTGTAGTTATCCCATTCTCTTGAGTGAGAAGCATGATATAATTTCAATATATAATGGACCAAGTAATCAGCTAAGATAATCCCTAGGTAAGTCAATGAAAAAATCATTCCAAAAGATTAGGAGCCTAAGGACATAAAGGATTGTGAATGAATCTCTTCGAGTATAATGTTAGCTCTAACCTACACTCACCTTAGAGAAAAAAAGAAAATAGATAAGTGTTGGGTAGGCAATCCCAATGGTGAGACATGAAAAGAGTATTAGGTTCAACCAAAGATATTTTGTATCTCTCTTTATGCCATTGAAGAACAACTAGTAACTACCTCTCTTATGGAAATTAACCAATTACTATTAATTTTTTATTCATAAAACATATATGGTGTATCATCAAGAGAATTATCACATTCCATTCTAAGAAATATATTAAGATTCTTGTAAACAGATGGAGGTCCATGTAGTGTTGGCATCTTTGTATATATTTATAAATGAACTAAAATAACACTAATGATAACAATATTTCGAACAAATAATCAACACAAATAATTAACACTATTTTTTACAATTATAGTTATCATTAAACAAACTGAAAATTTAACATCTACAAATGAATAAGAACATCTTCATTTAACAAAAAAAACATTACATACCTTGTTTAGTTTCTTTCTCCATCCTTTTATTCAATTGGGAAACACATAAAAATAGTGCAAGAAAGCTTAAAAACTAAACCCCAATTGTTTTAATCATATTCGTCCAACCATAATATTAAGTTTCAGAAATGGTGAATAAAGAAAAATATTTTCTTCTACATTGCATTACCTTCCACCATAAAACAACAAACCTAGTGCAACAAAGAGTGATGCAGCTGAAAGGATCACATATTTTCCTAGTAAGTACAACCCATGTTCAGTAAAGATACTCCAAGATGAGAAACTATTATGTAGGAGTTCTCAAGTTTCAACATTCATAAATAAAGATTTCATATATAATACAAATGTTCAAGCTACACGAACATGTTTGATTATACTCTATATAAGCTAAGATATTAAATTTTCCAAACAAAGGTAGACATTAATCATGGAGAGAAGAATTTTGCAACTTTCTTCGATGAAATGTTATTTTAGACCCCAAGGTATATTGAAATGCATGCCTAAAACCAACCTAGATCTATCTAACTTTGGATCTATCATGCATAAAGAGGGATCAAATGCTTCGAGGTGCAAACATTTCCTCAAATCTAACATTAGCCAAAATTATTTTCATTATTTTTATTTTTACTATGTAAGTTGACATTAACCAAATTTATTTTTATTATTTTTGTTATTTTTTAAGAATGTTATATACTTACACATCGTTTTCATACTAGGCTATAGAATGTACCTCTCGATCCAATAAAAGGAGTAGATTCATAAAAGGTTAGATAGAATTTGACATAACTAAAATTTACAAAACATTAGTACTACAAGAAAACCTTGTGATTAGCATCCTTTTTTGCTTCCTTTTTTGCATCTAGAGCCCATTTTTGGTGCTATTTATATCCATTTATCAAATATTGTGTAAAACGTGATGTAAAGTTTGCACCAAGTCTTACACCGACTTTAGCACCAAGTATTGTAATAGGTTTTGCACCAGATTTTACACCAGGTTTTACGCCAGGTTTTAGGCCAAGTTTTGTGCCATCCATTGCACCATGCTTTCCATCTAGTTTTGCGCCTAATTTTCTTTCACCAACTTGTGGATCCTCTATTTCATCCACATTTTTTGCTTACACTTGCATCAACTTTTTCATTGTCTCTTGCATCCTCTTTTACATCATTTTTCAAATTATTTTTTGCATCCCCTTTGCACCAAGTTTTTCATCAAGGTTTCTATCTATATTTGCATCTAATTTTTCATCTACTTCTATTGCATCCACTTTTACATCTTGTTTTACATCCATATTTACATCCTCTTTTTCATTTGTTATATTATCCACTAATGCATCCAATTTTCCTATGCCATAATATGCACCTAGTTTAGCACCTCCCACTGCACCCATTTTTTTTTCTAAATTTACATCAACGATTGCATCCTCATATACATCTAGGTTTTCATTGATTTGTACATCTATTTTTTCATGCTTTTTTGTATCCACTTTTGCGTCAAGATTCATCAGTTTTTGTGTCTCATATTGCATCTACTTTTGCATCGAATTTTGTTGCATCAACTTTTGCATCCTATTTTTCATCCATTGTTGCACCGATGTTTACATCCACTTTTGCATCCCTTTTTCTATTTATCATCACATTCACTTTTGTTGTGACACAATTTGTGACGTGTTTCATACTTACTATTTTACCCATGTTTTCTTCCAATTTTGCATCCATCTTCACATCCTCTTTTGCATCAAATATTGCATCTATTTTTGTATACACTTTTGTGTTTGGCTATGCGTCTCATTTGTATCTTATTTTGCATCTACTTCTATTGCATCCTTTATTTTCATCCAATTTTGTTTTTCATGTTGCACCCATGTTTGCATCCACTTTTACATCCCTTATTTCATCTTGTCTTGCATTTAAGTTTGCATTTTTTTTGTGTTTGTTACTAAATCCACTTTCTCATATACTTTTGTTGTGATGCAATTTGTTCCATATCTTGTTCCTATCGTTGCAACCCACATTTTCTTACACTTTTGCATCCACATCTACATCCTATTTTGTGTCCAAGTTTGCATCATTTTTTTTTAATGTTTTTTTAATCACATTTTGCATATACTTTTACATTCACTTCTGATGCGTCCAGTTTTGCATCTAATTTTGTGTCCAATATTGCACCCATGTTTTCTTCCACTTTTTCATCCATGTTTGCATCCTATTTTGTGTCTAATTTTTCATCAACTATTGCATCTACTTTTTCATCCACTTTTATGTCTATTTTTGTGTCTTATTTTGCATCTACTTATGTTGTGTCCACTCTTCATCCAATTTTACGTCTATTGTTGCCCCCATTTTTTTTGTTCACTTTTGCATCCCTTTTCCAACACTCATCATATTTTTTGCATTGATGATATTTCTTATGAAATTGACAATTATGAACAACGGATGACAATTTCAATAATTATGACGATGATGATAATGAACATGATGATAATGAAGATTATGACAATGACATGAATTGTGATTATTATGATAATGATAATGATTATAAAGATGATGGGGGTTACAATGACAATGATGATGATGAGGCTAATGCCCTTGGCCAGTCTTCCCAATTTTGAAATTTTGTCATAGTCATAATCATAATCATTATCTTTTACGTCGTCTTATAAGTCATCCTCATATGATCTTCATTATCATTATTTTCATCTTGTTCATCATCTACAACAATAATAGCATGAATGATGATTATGATGTTCATGACATAGATGACAAAAATGATGATAAAAATTACATTAATTATGATGATGGGGATGATGAAAATTATAATGACGATGATAATGGTAGTGATGATGATGACCATCGAACATCTCTCAAAAATATTTTTTTTTTCTCTTGCATATATCATGTGTCCTAATAACCCTTTTCGGGCACTTATAACATTTTTTGGGTTGATGGTATTTCTTACGACACCTATAGTTATCAACAATTGATGACAATGTCTATAATCATGATGATGATGATGACATGAATGGTGATTATGATGATAATGCAATGATAAAAATAATGATGAATATGATGGTGGTGATGATGATGGTAATGAAGATCATGACACTCCCTCTAAACTAGGGAGGTACTCATAATGAGACAAAAAATTACTCTCAATTCGAAATATTCATATAAGAAGGGATCTGGATTGATAAACATCAACGATGATTTACATCATCATAGCCAACATTGTCAAAATAACAAGGCCTTCACTAACAAGCTCTACCTCTCCATTAGATCAGAGAACAATGTTGGGAGGCATAAATTTGGACACCATTGCGTCTCTAGGAACTTACACCAATAGGATGTTCACCAGGTATGTCCTCACATGATAATTTCCTAATCCACTATCATAATATTTAACACAAAGAAATTTTGATCCTCACGACTATTCTTATCATGGATTAATGTACTTGAGTTATAGCAGTTAGTCCTAGTCAAAGTACATATTTTCAAAGAATATTGGTCCCATATGTTTATGCAATCCACCATTCTCCCTACTTGTGCCTTTACTAGGCTTACTTCTATTAGTCCTAGCCATAGTACATGACACATGGATAATATGGTGTCCACCCTCACTACCTCTCATCAAGGTAGGAGACATCCACAAGCATAAGATTTCACAAGAATACCCATTATTTGCATAGAGAATAACATCATTATTTTCTTTTCATCGTACGACACCTTTATGATTAAGCATTCATAGATTTGTGGAAAATTATTTCCCCTTTTATCATTTGTTTTGAAATAAAATCCAAAAGTGAGAGCCAAAATAATTAAAGATACACTATAATGGTATATTTAAGTCTAAACTCTAAGGTTAAAGTGAAAATTCATGTAAATGTTATATCTATGAGTTGTGACAAACTTATGAAAACCTTATTCCCTAAGTCGTATGTATAAGAAAAATCAAAAGAAAGAAAAATAAGGCTCAATGAATGGTAACTCATGTATTCACTTCCTCTTTGGAAAACATATGAATATATACACTCCTAGTCACACTTGATTACATGTTTGTGATGGTTAAATCATGAAGTTTTCTTTCCCCTCGCATTTTCACTTCATCATTTAAGCACCTAATTTAGGATCTAGGGAATTTTTATTGCCTAAGGATTTCATGTTTACTCTTGGTTTGCGTATGCCACATTACAATCAATTTATGTGACAGAGTGAAATACTTAAGTTTGTGGAGTTATTAAAAAAATGTATTAAGTTAGTCACCACACACACATGTATTACATCTCATTGATCTACATGAAACCCATTTCTTGAGAACTTTACTGAAGACTACTTTAGGCCTTTGATGGTATATCTTACAAAATCTCTTATTAAACATTGTGATTCATACTTTCTTTTGATCGAGACACTTTATAGAAATGAATTCATTCCTAATAATCCATGGAGATGGGGAGTATAAATTACTTGTGTTGGCAATAGAATTGAAAAATAGAGGTTTTCCATTTGGGATATTGGAGTCATAGCCATTGGATACATGGTAGTAGTCCTTGATGTCAATTAACTAAAATTATATTGTCATAATGTGAAAAGAGGTAAACATATTGATAGCCTTGATGTCGTGATCATTCCAAATAATAGCCAATCCACCCAAGTATCTCTAAGCTTGAATCACTACTACTTGGAAATTCCTCCTCCATTTGCTAATTATATGAGGGAGAACCTCACTTAATATTTTTGTTTCTTATATCAACATTATTAATGGGTGCTTTGCATACCAGTTTTCTTTTAGGAGTATTTCTTTTCCCTTACTGTTGAGGCCCCTCATCTTCCATGAGACTATTTTCATGGGCAATTTACACAAAAATGAAGTATAATGTGACTAAAAAAAACATGTTTCAAGATTCAAGTGCTTGGACAATGCCACTTCATGACTCCTATATTTCCTTAACCTGGGACTGAATAGTGAACTTGATGGCCTTAAGGGAAATCGACCAATGAAAATCTCAAAAAGAGGTGGCTTTTGACATTATCACATACAAATTAATATACTAAAAAAAATATCCATAACAATTTCAACAATCAATGAATCATTAAAAATAATATCCAAAACAATTTCATCAAGCAATGAATCATTACATTATAAAATACAATCTATAAACCTTTTGTGAACTTTTTGGTAAACCATGCTCAAAACCAACATATTTAATATTAATATTTAACAATAATATGAACAATAATACATTTTCATAAAATAAATAGCATGTTCTCAAGCTTAATGAATGTCACTAACAGAAACTAATAAGAATGCAACTAATGGGAGTGACCACTCAAGGCCACCATAAGACAATTAATCTATTAAGACCGAGATTAATAGGGACAAAGATATACAAAGGACAAAGGCAAACCTATTTTAACTTTATTGTTTTATTAGGTGAAAGTTGAACATCTCAAGATATAATGAAGAGCACAAATAATTTTATTGTATTAAGGAAACCCAATAACGTTCTATAAGTTACCAAGGAAGAGATGTATAATAACCATCTCAGTGACATAACACATGGCATTACGTTACTTTTTTATATATAATTTAAACTTCTATCATAAAATCAGAAATTTAGAATGAATGGAATGTTTAAAATCCATTTTTATAAAAACAAAATATAATTTTTATTATAAAAATTGCCAAAAACTAAATACATTTTTAT
>APFE031740346.1:0-45526 GCA_000404065.3 Pinus taeda | reverse complement strand
TTAATTTAAAATAATTTTTAGAAATTTTTTAAACACTTCCATCCATTCTAAGAAGCAAAAATAATAATAGAAATAAGGACAGACCAAAATTCTTCCTTTTCGTGGTAAGTGTTTCCCACCATTTATTCCACTCACTCGAGTTATTTCATAAAACAAAGAAAAGTATTATTTCACACTCTTTTGGAAAAGCCTATTCAACTTTGCCTATGATATATATATTCCTCGATCGATTCCTTGATATATTAATGAAGTTTTGGTTCCTTATAGATTAATTAGAGCAAAGAAAACATGAGCATACTTAATTCCAAGTTCAATGCCTCTAATGGTGGACACGAGTCAAGGGAGGGTTTGCTATTGTGGTCATAAATCCAAGTTCATTGTCTCTGATGGTGGACGAGGCAAGGGAAGGGGTTGCGATTGTGGTTGTGGTCATATATTTTTCTCTTTTACATTATATTTAAGGATTTCAAAGCAATTTTAATTAAATCATTGTCGTCACTAGGTATAATGGATTAAGTGTGATAAAGGTTAAAATGAAGTAATTATTTGTGATCATTTTTTCATGAATGAACACTAGGATCCATTTTATCATAGAGAAAAGTATACACATTAAAAAAAACTCTATATTTCATGTGACATTCATATTGTATGCGACTTATTTTTCATTAAAAATAATTTATTTTTTCACGGGAAGTTCTTTTTTTGTTAAAATTTCTTCTATTTATAATTTGAATTACAATTGTAATTTGAAATAAAGCTTCCTGTAACTCTTAATTTACCAATTTTGCATGGACATCATAAGAAACATTCACAATATAATATGAAGAACAAATCGGTACGTACTTAATATGCATTAAAAAATGCTTCTACTATTTAATGTGAATTAAAACTGTAATATTAGTTGGATCTCCAATATATATTGAACCATATTTTCATTTTATTTTTTAGTACTATTAAATTTTTTTATGTCCTACCTAATTTTATGGTTAACATTGTATCAAAAATATGCATTTTGCTATAGAATTAGTACTAACATGTAATATTGATTTTTTTCTAGAATGGTGCAGGTAATGACCACAAAGATGATGATACAAACTATGTTTAGATTACATCATATATCAGATATGATGATGATGAGGATGGAGATGGCATTGGTGATGATTATGTGGATGATATTATTAGGATGGTCAGGATGATGATCATGGAAATGATCATGAGGATGAGCTTGACTATGATTTTCGTGGTGTTAGCTAGCCCTGCATTATTTTTTATGTTTAGTAGGGATGTGTTAATATGGTAATCATACATTTGAATTTTACTTGATATGAATAATGATTATGATTCTATCAGTACTATCTTGTTATCTTATAAATATGTTGAAAATTGTTTACATTTTTTACTATGAAGAATTGTTGTGTATGATGAGATTCCTATTTTTTATGGATGTTTTGAATTTACCTTAGAATAATGATATCTATGAAACAATTTTATTTGGTAATCATACATTGATTTTTAGTTGATTTGGTTAAATATGATGATGATATTATCATTTTTATTTGGTTATTTTAGGTATATATTCAAAATTATGAACATTATTTTGATGGAGAATTATTATGTATGATGACATTACTATGTTTTGATGGATGTAGTGAATTTACCTTAGAATATGGTGCTCATGAAAGATTTTGATATAATAATCACACATTTTAATATTAGTTGATTTAATTAAAGATGATGAGGATATTATTAGTGTTATCTTGTTACTTTATATATCTGTTGAAAAT
Source organism: Pinus taeda (assembly GCA_000404065.3). Classification (NCBI taxonomy): domain Eukaryota; kingdom Viridiplantae; phylum Streptophyta; class Pinopsida; order Pinales; family Pinaceae; genus Pinus; species Pinus taeda. The sequence continues at coordinate 43,742 of APFE031740346.1, read as the reverse complement.
TGTCAATGCTTTTTAATGGAGAATCATTATGTATGATCATATTATTATTTATGGGGAATAATGATATTTGTGGTAAGTGTTGATTTAGAAGTCATATATGTATATTGAAAATTGTCAATGATTTTTTGATGGAGAATTGTTATATACGAGAATACTGCAATCCTTTTTATGAATGTTTTCAATTACCCTTAAATTTGTTTGCAAATATTAAGTTATCAATTTGAATTGTGATATCTTCTTAAATGTGTTATACATGAAAATACCTCCTCATCATCTTGGAGGAGAATACTATGTTGTTGGTTGAAATACCACCCTTCTCCTAGACTATATAATACTATAATAAAAGTTATCTGCCTCTCAAGGACCACGTTATCCTAGTCTATAACAAGTTGTTTGCTTCATCTAAATTTTGTCACAAAAATTCTCACTCAGGCACGAGGAAAAAAGATCAATTTAACTAGAATTTGACACTCTTGTTCAATCTGGAAACTCATTTGGTGGAACGTGATCTCTTTATCCTCATATTTAGCTTTTTCCTAAAAAAGAAAAGCATTGAAAAGCAAGAAAGAGCCTTAAAGCAAGGTGAAGCTTTTTCCTAAGCACAAAAGCTTCTGAAAAGTTGAAAATGCCATTTTTATATGAGGAAACATTATTCACCCAAAAGATTTTTCCCAAATTGAACTAATGAGGAATTTTGGAAATATTCATAGCCTTCACTTTCTTATATATTGGAGGATTAGCCATTGATAAAAGGATGAGAATTATTGTATTGTCATGATGCTGAGATATATTTTGAGAGGGAGAGTTTTGGAGCTAGGAGTTGGGGGAGGTGTTGTTTCAATTGCATTTGATGGTTGTAACTTTCCTCAACTCCTTTTTTAATATAGATAAGTTGTTCTTTCTTCCATATTTTGTTATTAATTCTTTACTTATTCTATTCATTAATGAATTTATGGGATTTTGGTTTATATTTATTTATTCAATAATATTTATATGTTCTAATAGTTTCGATTATCAAGACATTATGTCGTGAAGGTTGTTTTGTTCCCTCTCTTATGTGTAGGACCAAGCTTTGGAACTATCTAGGAGCACTTCCCAACTACAATAAAAACTCCAACAAGACTTACATGCGAGGACTCATAGGAATTCCTTCTCTTTTTCTTAATATATACTCTACATCTTGATCTACTAACAATACGAAGCCTTAGAAAATCCTTTCTCTTAATCTGTTTGTCCTAGGTTTCTAGGATAAACTGAGAGGATTTTATTTTCATCTAACCACACATTAAATCATATAACAAAATAATATTTATAAATTGTAATATATTTCACTATGCAATTGAAATTAGTAAAATGAAACCATAAAGGGGTTCATAAATGGAAATAAAAGTAAAAATCTAAACAAGATACCAAAAATGGATGTAACCATGGATGCAAAATTGGGAGTAGAATTGGATGTTAAACTAGCCATCAAAACAAGCTGCAAACAATAATGCAAAAAGGATGTTAAAGTAGAATTAAAAAAGGGTGGAACACTAGACATAAAGAATGGAACAAAATAGGGCATACAAAATGATAGAAAATTGGGCGCAAACAAGGATGCAAAAATGGACACCAAAATGAGGATGCAAAGAATGGTGTAAAATTACGATGCGAAATTGGGTGACAAAATGATGTAAGAAAACACACAAAACAAGATGCAAAATGGGACTAGAAAAGGGTGAACCAACGATGCCAAAAATGATGCACACCTAGATGAAAGTTCAAACTAAAATCTAGGTGCAAAATGAGATGCAAATGTGGACACAAAATGTGGCAGAAAAAAGGATGGAAATTTGGATGCCAAAAAGGATGTGAAATTAGAGACGAAAAGGGATGAAAAATTGGACATAAAAAATGGTGCAAAATTGGAAAAAAAGGGTAGAAAAGATGGTGCAAAAATGGGCATAAAAATGGCTAATTTGGATGCAAATTGAGATGCACCATTGGATGCGAAATGAGGTGCAACAAATGATTCAAAACATGGTGCAAAAATAAATGAAAAGTAGATGAAAAAATGGCTCAAACTTGAACGTAAAATTAGACACAAAATGGGATGCAAAGGTGGATGTAACACATGGTTCAACATAGGATGCCAATTTAGATGCTCAAAAGGATGCAAAATTGGATGCAAGAAATGTTCTTAAAAATGATACTAAATTGGATGCAACAAATACTGGAAAATTAGATGCAAAATATGGTGTAAAATAGGATGCAAAAAAGGGAGACGAATAAGACATAAAAGTTGATGAAAAAAATGGTACAAAAATGGATGCAAAATTTGACATGAAATCAGATTCAACATATGGTGCAAAGTTGGATGCCAAAAATGGTGTAAAAAATTCCAAAAAGCTGGCGCAAAAATAGATGTAAAAATAAATATAAAATTGGAAGCAAAAAATGGGATAAGACTACATGAAAAAACTAGCACAAACTAGTTACAAAAAAAGGAACTAAATTAGATGCAAAATATGGTGTAAAAATCGATTGAAATTACGACACAAAACTAGAATCAAAGAATGGCACAAAATAGGAAGTAAAAATTACTGCAAAAATAGATGCAAAAGTGGCACAAAACTAGAAGAAAAACCTGTTGTAAAACTAAATGCAAATCTTGGTGCAAAATATCATCCAAAAAATGATGCAAAGTTTGGCATTAAAAAAGATGAAAAATTTGGCACAAAAAGGATGCTTTAAAAGTTGTACAATAGAGCTAGATTTAGTGCTAGGCAATCACTCCAATTGGGAAAAAAATGCACTCAAATCTGGTTCTAAATCTGGCGCAAATTGCCTATTTTGTTGTAGTATGATATCCAACATCCATCATATCAAAAAAATTGTAGTTTATGCGTGAAGTAGTTATTGTCATGTCATTATTATGTTCATAAGATAATATGTACAAACATAATATCATGTCATTCATCATATACCTATATAAAAAATATACCACCATTGATTAAGTAATATGTCTGCTGAAGAGGATCTGAAGGTAAGATTCTTGCCTACTAGAGAAGATATGAATAGTAATTCAACCACATACAAAATTTAAATTGAGAATACAAACAAGGAAAGAAATTATTGAAGGAAAATGTAATCTACTACACTTGCATGGTAATAAATATCAATCAAAACATTAAAATTATTGTGTATGTAGAAAAGAAAAAATTATGAAGATCTAGTAGAATGGTTATAAAGACCTTCAAATAAATATGAAACATGAAAATGTAAGAAATAATAGATGCTAAAGCCTAAGAAAAAAATAGTGACATAAAAATTGTAATCTAGAGAACATTTCCCGAATAAAACTGTCATCGTGAGAGGTAATTTATTATCTTGCAGACACATTGAAAACATTTTACAAGTTAAGAACTAAAGTTTAGACTATTGAGAAGACCCATAAACGTTTTATGTATAATATAATAGAGATGGAATTGTGTCATAACTATTAATTCATAAGATTGTGTATATTAATAAGTTATAGTATGTTATTATATAACTATATTTTCCAGGTACATAAGAAGCCAAAGCATGGGGTAGGTGTCTTGAAAGAATGGTGAGGGACTAATGTTTGTTTTGAGATATCTTACTCTCCAAAGATTGCATTAGGTTGTTGCTTCAATTTGGGCTCGGGAGGGATATCTTGGCTCAAGTAGAAGTAAGGATCAATAACATTGAGTTCAACAGAGGAAAATCACATGGAAGCCAACACTACTAGCTATAAATTCATGTGACATAGCAAGTTTATAACATAGCTAGTAAGCGAGATGTACCCAACTATGGCCTATTATGAAAATTAGAGTTGTATCAAACTCTATTATAATCCTTAATTACATAGCTAATCCAAGCACATTTACATCAAGTATCACTTTATTTGGGACAAAGTTTAGAAGGGAATAATAACTTTATAGTATGTTCAAAAAGATTAGTAGTTTCTAGATATCTTGACTAAGGCCCTCGGAAGGGAGGATTTCGAGATGTTCAAATGAGACTAAGTTTGAAGGTGAACACTTTCTCAATAAAATGGAATATTAAGTTTTTACTTTGTTTAGCTCCAACTATCTTCTCCACAGTACGAGGGTGCACTCAGAGAGTAGGTATAATGGCAAGACCATATAGCACCAATAAGTGCATATTTATTTCAAGTCTATACAACAACAATATGGTACCAACTTTCCATAGTTCTCCCACACAATAGAGTTAAGGGAGGAAAAAATATGTAGGAGAGTAGAGATCGCATGCATGCGCTAACATTACTATATTTCCCATTTTTCCACCTTCAAATATATCTAGTTTACTTCAATTCCATATTTAGAAATTTCCAAATTACTCCAGTTCAATTAAGTTTCAGAATGCATGTATGGTTATCCTTAGATAGGGTGCACATTTTAGATTGCCTAAGGTGCTTACATGTGAAAGAATCCATATTAGGTGGAGAGTGAACTTCTTAAGGAAGTGGACACATGCTTGCATGCTCCATTTCATCTTCTAGTTGAGGTGCGCTTACCTGGCACAATTATTCATGCAGAGAGGGCACATTGAGTGATTATACCAGGGTTAAGGTTTGAGTGAGTCACCTCAAGTGCTTCATGCATGTGACCAGATTCATTGGATATTCCTTCATCTTAATATTCTTTAAAGGAGATGGAAGACATATAATTGTGTTGATTAGAGAGTTTTGTCTTTGAGCTATTATACCATATTTTCTTCTTCCCATATTTGATAGAAGATATATGTGATTGAAAATTTAGATCTTTGTACTTGCTATTGTCATTTTCATTTAGTATGTGTTTGTAGATTCTAGGACCCAAATATTATTTTTGTATAGGTTTCCAACTTTCAATTTATCTAGGCTTTTTAGAATTATTCTGTAACAAATGTGGTAGAAATTCTTGTAAAAATATATAAATACCACAGATCATGGCACATGTATTCCAAATAGAATGGCAGGGGAAACATCCTAATGGGTGTTGATTCAATTTTTTATGGATAAGGAAATTAGCAAAGGCAATGGCAAAGGCTTTGGAATGGCATGAGCCATTTATTGGCATTTTATATATGAAAATAATGGAAATTAGGAGAAAAGGAAGGCGACAGGTCACAAGTTGCATGTGAGGAGGAAAATGAAGGAAAATAATCGAAAATGAAGAAATAGAAGTCTCATTAATAAAAAGCATTTTCAGTATCAGTGGGAAAGACTTGGTTATTTTAGTTTTAGAGTTCTCTCATTATTATCTTTCTCTCTCATACTCTTGGAGACTTAGAGTTTTCTTGGAGCACCATTGGTGGGCATGGCATACTGGGATATTTGCAGCAAGAAGGCAAAGGAAGAGCATACCATGTTACATGTATGTTTCCTTCGCTACTTTTGGCATGCATGGCATATGCATGTGGATTTTTTGTTGTGATATATCATTGGCATGGAGGATGGTCAAGATTGACAGTGGATTTCCTAGCCTTTCCATTTCTTGGATAACCATGGTGATTTTGGGTTTATTTTCATTATTGTCTTTTGGTGAGTTCTCATGTTTCCCTAGCTTGGGTTGAGTTACTAGTCCTGGAGCCTTGGTTGTACAAACATTGAAGCCCTTGAGTAGCTTGGGTTGAGTCACAAGTTATGGAGCCTTGGTTGGAAAAACACTCTGGAGCCCTTAGTGGGTTGAGTTACTAGTCCTGAAGCCTTAGGTGGACAAATGCTCTAGAGCCCGATAAACGTTGTGGGTTGAATTACTAGTCAAGGAACCTTTGTTGGACAAATGCTCTAAATCGCTAGAAGGCGTAGATAAATACTAATCTCATGATGGTTTTGTGATGTCCTACCATGAGGTGGAATCACTATACAATGGGTTGAGGTGGATGACCTCTACAAGCCCTTGATGATTTTTGATTGATGTGTTCTCTGTTAAGTCCCTATAATACTAGTGATTCCCCCATTACTAGAGTCATTGTATCCCTTATTGTTATTATTGTGCTCCTATTGTCCCCACATTGTTATTAGTATGCCCCATAGAAACCCACTATTGTTATTTTTGTGCCCTTTTGTTATTACTGTTATGTCGACATGATTATATCATGACCCGTTAGACTCCTATATATAGAAGGGAGGTTTAGTCATTTGAATCATCCAAGAATTGTTCATTTCTGTAATGTAAAGGAGGTTTCCCCTCGAAGAGACTTATTTAAAAGGCGTTCATCTATCTTTTCTATCTTTTTGTCAGCTGGTTTCATAACATTTGGTATCAGAGCTTTGGATTCTAGGGTTTCGCTGCTCCAAACAAGGCATCATGGAATTTTCGCTATAACTTTTTTTCTTCAACCTTTCAGAAGCTACAAAAAATCCCATTTTCTCTAAAATCGTTCTGAACATTGGGCCCGAATTTCTAAGCTTGTCTCGCTATATTTGCAGAGATATGATATGAGGAAGTTAGGGTTTTTGTAGACTCCTAAATTACATTCAAAACAGGTGACCTAGGGAAAATAACCATAGCTTTGGTTTTGAACATAAGATTGAAATTTTGTCAGAATTTTCAGAAAGAGGACAACCTGTAGCTTTTTGTGTATCAGTTTCAGATACTAAGGTCAAAACAATGACATGTGGCACATCGTAAATGTTCGCTTTACTGAACTAGTTTATAATCAAGTCACCGTGGGAGATTTGGCATAACTCTTCCTCGAAGAATTCAAACTTGATCAGACTTGTGGGATTAGAAAGAGGATGCAGAGAGCTACTAGAAGACAATATTTTAGATATTCTAGAACTGTAGTTACAAAGATATGATAGATTCAATATCGAGCTCTTACAAAGTGAAAAAAATTTGTGTAGTTTCTTTTTTAAAATTTGCATAAGATTGGTTTGAAAAATTAGTTTGAATGAATTCAAAGGGAATAGTGAAGAATTATTAGTATTAATTAATGCTCTAAAGAAAGAAAATGGAAACACCTAGTAAGCAACCTGAAAGCTCTAGCATGAATCGTGAAGAAGAGGAAGAAATGCAACATGATATATCAAAATTACAACACTAACTACAACAAATTTCATTCTCACTAAAGGTAAATGAAGCCAATATGAATGGCATGGAAACTAATCTGAATGTGATGCACGTTAATCTGGAATCTAAGATGGATGGCATGGAAACTAAGATGAATGAAATGGACAATAAGATGGAAGAATTGAAGATAAATTTGAATAAGTTGCTACAAGAAATGGTCGCTAATGGTGAAAGGGTAGTACAGTAAAATGATGCTGAGAACAAAAGAAATGTTAATCATGATTTCATAGACTTTAATGTTGGATTGAAGACCCACCATGTTTCGAAAATTGATATGAGGAAGTTTGATGACAAGGATCTCGGAACATGGATACTACAGATGGAGTAATTTTTCAATCTCCATAATGTGAAAAACACAGAAAAGGTATGTATTGCAACTTTACATTTGTAACCAAATGATTTTGTGTGGTATCGATAGCTTTGATCTCATAAATAAATTGTCACTTGGGCAATTTTTATGGAAGAAATGATAGCACATTATGAGGATACAAAAAGCAACACCTTTTTCAGCCAATTGATAAATCTAAAACAAAAGGGTTCAATGATGGAGCACATTGAGGACTTCCAAGAATTGAGCATAAGGGTAAAAGATATTCCATAGGAGTGTAGGATTGATGTGTTCATAGGAACTTTAAAGGATAATATCCAATATGAGGTTCACCTTTGGGAACCTGATTCATTGGAGAATTAATTAAGGTTAGCAAGAAAAATGGAATGAAAAATTATGAAAACCAGGAATCCTACCACTCAAAACTATAAATATGGAAGTGTTGTTGCTCCTAGCCTTCCATAACCTACAAATTTAACACCACAAAAATTGGAAGAAAAAAGAGAAAAAGGGCTTTGCTATAGATGTTATAGCAAATACACTAAAGTTTTTAAGTGTGCTGACAAGAAATAATTCTACATAGATTTTGAAGAGGAGGAAGAAAAGGAACAAGAAATGTCAAAAGAAGAGGATATATTACAGGAACAAACCCTAGATAAGGAAGAAATGAATCCAGCCATATCTTGTAATGCATTGGCTAGAATTACCACTCCTCAAACTATCAAGATAGAAGGACATGTCAAGAAGAAAAAGGTAATAGTGTTGATTGATCTGGGAAGTACACATAATTTTATTCATTATAAGATAGCAAAGGAATTGAATTGCTTCCTATATCTAGCACCCAAGTGTCAAGTGATGGTTGCAAGAAGAGGAACAATAAATTGCTCTGGAAAGTGCCATAATATCGAGCTATCCATGGAAGAATATGTATTGAATAGCCGCATTCTTTCCATTCCAATGGGTGGTATCAATGTTCTACTAGGAGTCCAATGGCTACAATCCTTGAGTACAATAGCTTTTAATTTTCAAATAAATTTCATGAAATTTTGTGCAGAAGGAAAGGAATTTGAATTAAGGGGTATTACAGGGAAACTGGCGAAGATAATTAGCTCTAACAGTATGACAAAGCTTCTAAAGAAGGAACAATGAGGTGTAATTGCACAATTATGTTTGCCAAAGGTTCCCACATTGAATTCATCTATTTCTCTAGATCTCCAAAAAGTATTGGACAATCATTCCAAGGTATTTGAGACTCCCAAAGGTCTCCCACCTATTTATGATCATGATCATGCTATTCATTAGATTCCAAGAAGTGTTCCTCCAAACATCAGGCCGTACAAATATCCCTATGCCCAAAAGAGTGAAATTGAATGTATGATTGCAGAAATGCTAGAGGTTGGTATAATTCAACCTATTCAAAGTCCTTTCTTGCTCTAGTAGTATTGGTGCACAAGAAGGATGGATCATGGTAAATGTGTCAGGATTATAGGAAGCTCAACAAGCTCACTATTAAAGATAAATTTCCCATTCCTATCATTGACGAATTATTGGATGAATTGCAGGGATCAATTTACTTCACGAAGTTAGATCTTCATTCAGGATATCATCAAATCAAAATGAAGACTGAAGAGATTTTGAAAACCACATTTATAACTCATGAGGTTCATTATGAATTTTTGGTCATGCCTTTTTGCCTTACCGATGCACCTTCTACATTTCAAGGTTTGATGAATTTCATTTTCAAACCCTTCCTTAGAAAATTTGTGTTAGTATTTTTTGATGATATACAAATCTACAACGAGTCTTGGAATGATCATGTTGAACATGTTGACAAGGTGCTCAAACTATTGGAGGAGAAATAATTATATGCAAAGAGCTCTGAATGTTTCTTTGGAGTACAACAGGTGGAATATTTGGGTCATATTGTATCTCATGAAGGTGTTAAGGTAGACCCTAGAAAAATTAAAGGCATTAAGGAAAGGAAAATACCAACATCCATAAAGCATCTACGAGGATTTCTCGGGTTGATAAGGTATTATGACAAGTTTGTTAAGAATTATGGTGGAGTAGCAGCACCTCTAACAACATTATTGAAGAAAGATGAATTTTCATGGACTCTAGAAGAAACAAAGGCCTTCAAACATCTTAAAGAGGCAATGTGTCAAGCATCGATCTTAGCTACCCCAAACTTCACAAAAACCTTTATTGTGGAATGTGATGCTTCAGGAAATGGAATTGGTGCGATTTTAATGCAAGATGAAAGACCCATTTCTTCCAAAAGTCATCCAATCAAGGGAAAGTATTTATACAAAGATATCTATGAGAAGGAAGTGTTGGAAATACTACATGCACTTAAGAAATGGCAACCCTACCTAATGGGAAGACACTTCAAGCTAAAAACAGATCATGATAGTCTTAAATACTTTTTAGGAAAAAGATTATCCTTCGAAAAGAAACAAAAATGGGTCACAAAGATTTTAGGTTATGACTTTGAAATCATCTACAAAAAAGGGAAGCAAAATGTTTTAGATGATGCACTCTCGAGAAAGGATGAGGATGTGGAAGCATTGTTGTGCACCATTTCTATTATCCAACCAGATTGGATAAATGAAGGAATGGAGGAATGAAAGAATGACGAAGAAGTGTGGGCACTCATTTGAAAGATACAACAAGATCCTAGTACATCTGATACATTTAGCTGGAAAAATGATTCGTTATGGTACAAAGATTGCTTAGACCTACGTAATAATTCCCAACTCAAATAAAAGATTTGTATGGAATTGCACACTTCTCCCTTAAGAGGGAACTTAGGATTTTTAAAAACTTACCATAGGGTTAAGAAGGAATTTTTTGGGATGTCCTTAAATTTGATATTCAAAAGTTTGTGGCAAAATGTCTGGTTTGCCAAAAAAATAAAGTTGAAACAATTTAGACCCTAGGTTTATTACAACCTTCATCCATTCCAAGCCAACATTGGGAGGAGGTTTCAATGCATTTTATCATAGCTTTACCCAAGTCCGAGGGAAAGAGTGCATCATGGTGGTAATTGACAGACTTACAAAGTATGCACACCTTTTTGCATTATCACATCCATTTAAAGCCAATACAGTTTGTACTACATTTATGGAAACAATTCAAAAGCTACATGGAAATCCAAATATTATTGTAAACGAAAGAGATCCCATTTTCACTAGAAATTTTTGGACGGAATTATTCTTGTCTCGGTACTCAGCTAGCTCATAGCTCATCTTATCATCCTCAATCTGATGGGAAAACTGAGACAGTAAAAAAATGATTGGAAGGATATCTTCATTGCTTTGCATCTGATAAACAGACACAATGGGTGAAATGGTTTCCTCTTTCTGAATGGTTGTATAAAAATTCCTTCCATACTGTAGCAAAAATGACCCCATTTATGGAACTTTATGGATATCATCCACCATCCATCACATCATGTTTAAGAGAAAATTCTAAGGTTCAAGCAGTGGAACATCACATCGAGTGTCAACAACAAGTTCTCCAACTCTTAAAGGATAACCTCATGCTAGCACAAAATAAATGAAACAGTAGATCAACATTGCAGTGAAAGAAGTTATGATGTATGTGACTAGTTATTCGTACAGCTACAACCATATAAATAAATGTCCCTCAAGTAAGCTAAGAATGATAATAAATTAGCACCAAAGTATTATGGTCTGTACAAGGTGTTACAAAAGATTGGTACTATGGCATACAAATTAGAGCTTCCTATAGCTTCTCGACTGCACCCAGTTTTCCAAGTTTCATGTTTAAAGAAGGTTATAGGTGACAAGCTCCCAATTCACACAATATTTCCAGAGCTTGACAAGGAAGGAAAAATCATATTGGAACTGGAAGCAGTCACAGAAACAAGAACTCGAAAACTACAAAATTGATCAGTTTCGGAGTATCTCATCAAGTGGAAGAACTTATCTGCTAAGCATTCCACATGCGAGGATGAGAATTGTATACATAAGCATCTAGAACTACTCAAGCATTGAGGACAATGCTTTTCGGAAGGAGAGGGGCATGTTAGGCCCCTATATTACCGGTGATTCCCCCATTATTATTGTCATTGTATCCCTTATTGTTATTATTGTGCCCCTATTGTCCCCATATTGTTATTAGTATGCCCCATAGAAACCCACTATTGTTATTTTTGTGCCCTTATGTTATTACTGTTATGTCGGCTTGATTATATTATGACCCCTTAGACTCCTATATATAAAAGGGAGGTTTAGTCATTTGAATCATCCAAGAATTGTTCATTTATGTAATGTAAAGGAGGTTTTCCCTTGAAGAGGCTTATTTATAAGGTGTTCATCTATCTTTTCTATCTTTTTGTGAGCTGGCTTCATAACATTCTATGATATTCCACACTCATGCTTGGAATATGGCATGGGGGTGAATGGCTGAAGAGAGATTTGGCTTAGCCATTCTACAATCGGGTGGAATGTGGATCTCCCATCCCGAGTTTGGATTTTGCATCATTAATGGAAGTTTATTTCTCCCTATATATCTATAAGAATTATGATGGATTATATGTGGTTTATATGGCTATGATTTAATTCGTATTTCTATCCATATTATGATAGTTATTTACATGTTTTATGACTACAACCATGAGTGGCTCTCATCATGTTTTTACTTGTTCTTGAATGATCAATGTATCTATGACCTAATATTTGAAATGGAAGCTAATGCAATAAGTAGATAATGCTTCCTAGCGAATCCTAGATAATTATGAGAGCCCCTATGCTCATATATGTTACTTACACCTTATAGGTTGCATCTTTACTAAGTGTTTGGAAAAGCACCTTTTAGGGCTAGTAGGGGTCCAATAAAGGTCTTAAACGAACATTTTCTTTATTACTGCCATTTCCACGTTATTGATCTGAAGAGATGGTTCCATTTTAGGTAGTGACCTAGGCTCTGGGCTTGAGAAAGTGGCTCAAATTCTCGAGTTTCTAGCATAGAAATGACAAATTGGGTCTCTAGTCACTGGCAGGAAAACTTGTGAGAGCGACTTTGGGGTTATAGTCATGGAAAATTTTAGGGGCTAATGTTTGCCCAATGGGCTAGTTTTCCATGATTTTTCCACAAAAAAGATTTCCCAATTTCCAATTTTTATAAAACATGATTCACCCAAATTTTAGAATATAAAATTATTTTACCTTAAAAATCGCCAACATTATATAGAGAATATATATAAAAACATTATAAATTTGGAATTTTTTACAAATACATCAATATACATTTTATAGTTTGCATATTAGGGATTAGTGAGATTCACCAATGTTTTCAAACTTGAAGAAAACTTCCCATCCTTAACATTTTCCTTGGTTATATTTGCATGGATGCCTTATCATGGGAGAAACTTTGAGTTTAATTCATCTAAATGCTAAGTTAAATTAGTGGTTGGGCACTTGGAGTGGTGGATTAGTTCCCGGGGGTCTTGAAGCACTTAAGGGAGGTCTGTGTATTTCGTTTCCTTTGATTCAATTTCCTTAAGGTCACCTAGGAGGTTGAATCATATCATAGTAGCCTCTTGTGACATGTTTACCCCAACTGGGTAGTTTCTCGCGTAGTTGTGAGAGGAGGGTGTTACAGATTGGTATTAGAGCATGGTTGTGTTATTCTTGGGTTGTGCATTGATCATGCTTTCATGTTGGTTGCATATATGTTCCTTCTGCATGTAGTCCATGTTCTTGTTGCATGGGCATGGTGTTGATCATGGTTGTAGTGATGTCACCATGTGAAGGTTGAAGGTGTTGTCATGGAATATATTTTCCTGCATGTATGGTTGATTATGCAATTATGGTGCATGTATAGTATTGATTATAGTTATGCATGAATAGTTGGTCAAACATGCCTTGTGAAGTCATGGTATGCAATTTGGGTCATCATGATGCTATTGGTTGTTATGATGCTAATGTGTGGCTGAGATAGAGTAGGAGATCCAAATCATCATAATGAAGTTGCAGTATTAGACTTTGGGGTAAAAGCATATCGTCATACATGTATTGTATGTTTGGCATGCAAGCATGTAAGTTAAGGATTGTCATATGCATTAGGTTTATATACATTAGGTTTATGTAGATGTCTTTTGATGTTATGGTTACATTCATGACATATGTTAGTTGATTAGTGTAGTTATATGGACATGTGTCGAATGATCAAGAATTATAGGAACTAGTGGTTGTATGCATTGCTATTTTTATTGTATAGTAGATAACCTAATGATTATGTTATATGTTATTGATGAGTATGTAATAGGTTAACTTGGTGTTGTTATATGACAGTTAGCTTGACAATTAGGTTATATGTTGTCGATGAGCATGATATATAGCTTATGGTTGTTATATGCTAGTAACTTGAGAATTAGGGTTATTTCATTAAGATCTTGATATGATACGTATCATGTTAAATTTGTTTGGCCTATCCATATGGTTAGGGTTACAACATTTTGGTATGAGTCAACTTATTGTGTTTCATTGTGTGTTACTAATCTAGACAGATCATACAAATTTGTTTTCTATGCATAAATGATAAATACTTATGATTTTATGATGTGAACACGTTAGTTAGTTAGTTAGTGTTATCAATATCATGATTGTATTTATGTTTGAGCTGGCATCTTGTAAATTTCTATCTTTTTAACTAGATTTATTGTAGAGATAAGATAGCCTCCGTTGAGATACATTAAGGTACGAGCTTTCTTATGTGATTTATTTAGTGTTTGAATGATTGATTATGTCGTCTAATTGGTGTTTGAGTGTTTGGTGTCTATTATGTTTCCTAGTTGATTTATTTAACATGGTATGTTTTCAAGTTGGTTGAATGTTTGATGAGTTGCATAATATGAGTATGTGTTCCAATGATCTTTTTTTGAGATGATTATACTAACACATATGTGTTGAGATATTTGATATGTACTTGAGTGTAGTAGGTGATAGTTGTAGCACTATGTCTAAGGACTATGAGTTGACTATGGATTATGACATGGTTATTAGTCTTGGTAAATGTTAATTGATAGATATGATTGTCTTGATATTTGGAAGATGTGGTTGACATTTGTGAATAGTTGTAGGGTAACACGATTGGTATTAGCAAGGCGAGGTAAAAGTTGATTTGTTTATATAATTAACAGTTGGATGATGTGATAGTGCATAATAGGACTCAATTGCAACAAGGTAAAAAGGGTAAAAGGAAGCAATTAGACAAGAATTCCTTTGGCTATGTTTGGAAACCATAATTCTAAACAAATGAGTGCCTTTCATACATGGAGTCTTCTTAACCTTGATTTTGTATGTATTATGTGCATATGTGTTATACTCATGAACATGTACTTGATAGGTATATTAGTGAGTCTCTAGTTGCAGGATGATCTATCAATGGAATTGGAGTCCCTTAATAGATGGTGTGGATGTGTTTAGGTGCAAGTAATGTGCTTGGCACAACAAGGTAAGATAACCTACGAATTGTTATTTTTATTTAGGGATTGATAGTTATGTGTTGATGGAAGTATGATGCAATGGATTGCATGGCAAAGATATTTCCATGAAATCTTAAAGAAGCCTTAGGTTGAGCTCTCCTTGGGAACCATGAGGATGGAGTCATAGTGTTTTTTGTATTCTTGTTCTTCTAGCCTTCTTGGGGATTTTTTGTGCTTGATTGTAGTTTTGTTTTTGTCTTGTACATGGCCATTCCACTTGGGTTGTGGTATCATTATTAGTTTCATGCTTTCCTTCTTCGTTGTTTCTTTTCTTTCCTTTTATGTTTTGAGTGCCTTGGGAATTGGTTGGGGAAGAGGAAAGTTGATGGAGCTCAAGGAGAGTTGTGTGGCAACCAACAAGTAATGTAAGAACACAGATGAAGCTCTATGCATGAGTAATCACAGTGGAAGCTAAGACTATGACAGTCAGTTGTACTAGTTGGATACATTAAGGTAAATAGATGGCGGTAGTACAAACATGAGAAAGGTAACCAAAAAAGTAAATTAAATAGGTCTAAGATATCAGATGGATTGACTAAGTTGGGAATGACAATTCTCAATGTTGTGCATGAAAAAAGGAAGTTCTCTTAAACTTGACCTTGATATCTAGTATTTATGATGGTGATCATGATTGCTTTATGCTAATTATTATATGCATATATGTATGTATGTACTATTGACACCTAATCATTGGGATTGGGTGAAAATTTGTAAATAATGGAAATTATAAATAATGGAAAATGACGAGACATTGGGAGGTGAAGCCCAAGAGTCTCTCCCTCCTATATATAACCATGGGTAATATTAATGAATCAACAATTCGAGTTTAGGAGTTACCTCCTAGCCTACCATCGTATCAGAGCTTGCTCCATTTTTGGCATCCCTTTCTGCCCTTGTAACTCATTTCTTCCATTTTTTTCAGTTAGTCCTCTGCCCCTCTCATTTTATTAAAAGTTTGTCATGCCATGCATAATCTCTGCTCTAAAGAATTTCTTGCATATGACACTTAAACGTTGTACAGTAAATTCATTGCTAGTGTCGTGAGCATGGAATAGAGGAAGGATTGGAGCTATGAAATATTTAATTTTGGTGCAGTGTACACTGATGTAGTGATTGGTATGTCTCCACCTAGTATTCTATGTATTGTAATGCACTACCATATTAAATAGCGACAAGGTGCTTTGATTCATTCTCGCCCCTACACCTTCTAGCCTACCCATCTTTTGTCTCCACACTTAATAATGCATACCATACTTGCACAGTCAATATCCTACTTCAACTTTACTTCTAAATGAGATTTTTGCATCACACATCTGCACTAATCTTGTTTCTCTATCTCTTGGAATGCATTGGGTTTCAAACTTCATTATTGGTTCATATTTTGTCAACGCTTGTAATAATTTTGGAATCAACAAAGTTTGTTTAGGATTTTCTACTTTCTACCCCCTTGTTGTCATCTATGTGGCAAATAATGTAGTGGAAACTAAAGGTCGCTCATTGGAGGTTCTACCAACATCCTACTAGTTATAGATCTCTCAGCAGAAGAAGTTGTCATGTATTTTCTATATTCCCCAACTCCTCATGTGTTGAACGTTGGCTTGTCATACCTTCCATCGCCACTATATACTCTACCATTTGTAAACACCACTCCCATTTAACTCCTGGTTCGGTCTTAGCTCCCTTGGCACCACTTGGTAATGTTTTTGTATACCATTAGCTTCTTCATACCACATATCATGGTGGCTCTGAAACCATCATATAACAAAAATTATGTAATGCTCCCTACAAATCAAAAACACGGTCCTTTGTAGCTTCTAGGTTGTTAAAATTTCCACTGCGTGAGAGGTGCTCAATTTGATTTGTGGCCTCTATCACATATCATGTTCCTTTGTCATTGGCTTTGTGGTTGCGCTCCATATGCATATGCACACACCATATATACGAGTGATATATCCCATACCACCATGCTCCCATACCACCTCTAGTTTTCTTATGTCATAAATGTAAACGAGAATTGTATTTTGTTTTACAAATATTACTAGTAGAAGTACATTTTTTTACAGTACATAGATTTTAAAATGCATTCATTGATATCTATCATGGGAGTGTTTCTCACTAGAAAGAAGAACTATCCTGAGTGGTGTCAGAAGATCAAAGATTCTCTCATTTTCAATGAGATGTGGAAAGGAATTTGTGTAGGAGAAGGAGATAATGAACCTGTAAAGCCTACCTCAGACAAGGAATTCAACATTTGGGAAAACAAGAACAACAAGGCCTATGCATTGGTTGCAACATCTATAAATGAAGAGGTCAGTCACATTTTTTCATCATTTTTTCATCATTTTGAAGCCTTACAGAATTTTCAAGGAACTTTGTGACTCAAACTCTGAACTTGAAGTTGTCCAATCGATGATTAAATTGTTCAGACTTGATTTAGAAAATGATGATCCTCTTCCTTTGGCATCAAAAGTAAGATATATTATGCATGATATCAGAGTCACTAATGTTGAACTAGACATTCCTCTTATAATTTTTTTCAAGGAACTTTATCCCAATTGTTCAAATTATCTTGTGTCAATGCAAGAAAATGGAAACCTAAAGAGATTACATTTGAATCCCTTGTGAAAAATCATTCTAAGAGAGAAATGACTTTTGGGAAAATGCCAACTCCTCGGTGTTCTAAAGAATTCATGTGTCTTTCACATAGAGAGAAGGATCATGCCCACGATTCTTCTATAGGAAGAGGTGGCCGAAGAGGAAGAGGAGGAAGAAATTTAGAGGGAGGGGGGCCAAACATGCTCAAGGAGAAAAATATGATCTTCATTGCATACGTTGCAATAGAGATGAATCAAATGATGCATCCACATGAAAGTTGCCTTGGGACATAATTTAGAAGGAAATAAATCAACCCATAGGTTAAACCAATGACCAAGAGAAATGTAAAGCACCTGAATCCACTCACTGTGTTGGGGCACATTGTAATATTGGAGTAAATAAAGACTTGTTTAATGCTTCACTTGCTTCTTGGAAAAATGATTGGTTGCTTGATTTAGGAGAAACTTGCCCCATGAATTTTATAAGATATTTTTTTAAAGAATTTACTGATAATATTGATGGATTAGCATATTTTGTAGAAAAATCAAAACTCAAGCCATCAGGGCTTGTCACAATCAGGCTCAAATTGCCTGGTCTTCCAAACTTTCTTCTGCATGGTGTTTTATATCTCCCAAATCTAAGGAGCAACTTGTTTTCCTTGGTCCACATCCACTAGAAAGGACACTCCATTCATATTTTTGATGGCAAGGTTGAGGTCATAAAAGTGTCAGATCACTCACTTGTCATCATGGGGATAAAAGAAGAAATACTTCTAGAGCTACAAGGTACCTCTACTCATGCACAAAATTTATCATACAGTTCTCATTATGATGAAGGCACATTTCCATCAAGTATTTTATGGCATGCTAGATTTGGACACTTGAACTATGACAACCTTCACTTGTTGAAGAAAAATGGTCTCACTGGTTTGCCTACAATTCCTAGGAAACTTAAGCATTGTGATACTTGTATTCTACGAAAGCATAGAAAATAGTCTTTTCATGATTCACATTCCATAGCACATAGAAAAATTGAACTCATTCATTCATATTTATGTTGTCCAATGGCTATTCCTTCTGTAAATGGAAATAATATATGATGACATTTATCAATGACTACACCAAAATGTGTTTGGTTTATCTATTGAAGAACAAATCCAATTCTTTTCCAACATTCAAGAACTTTGATACATGGATTGAAAATGATGCACAATATCATATTGGATCCTTTCACATTGATAATGGAAAAGAATACACTACAAATGAGTTTTAATACTATCATTTCTAGGATGGGATCAAAAATAAAAAAATTGTGCCTTATAATCACGAACAGAATGGAGTATCTGAAAGAATGAATAGGACAATCTAAAATATGGTATGTTCTATGATGTTTTTCAAGAATGTAAAATTGATGTTTTGGGCTGATTCAGTTCTATGTGTTGTTTATGTAAAGAATAGATGTCTATATAATGCTATCAAAAACAATACTCCTTATGAAATATGGTATTCAAATATCTCCAAAGCATATCATCTCTATGATGATGTTAATAAGAGGTTTGTTCTATCTAGAAATGTATTTTTTCTTGAATCTTCCAAAGCTGACAGTGTTCTTGAGCAGTAACTTGATCACTTGCATAAATTTGGACATGTAAAATAATTTGAAGAATTTGGTAATCAGATTCCACATATTAAAAGGGGGATTCCTATACTAGATCAATTTCTAGAAAATTGTTTTCAAGCACTCTCTCCCCCACAGGAGCTCCAGCTACTCATGATAATTTAAGTGATGTGATTGACATAATTGAGAGACTTAATCTGAATTTAGTCAAAACATAGTCAACCTAGCAATGTGGGCCATGTCAGAAAGGTCCTCCAAAATGGCTGACAAAGACACTTGAAAGTGTTCATCCTGATGAGGTTGGAAAGATAGCAACAAGAAATTCAACCAAACAAAAGGGAGGTGATGTAGATCATTCTGATTCACCTGTTCATATGGACGTTTCTTATGATTGTGAACTGAATTTGTCTACATATTTTGAACCAACTTCCTTCAAAGAAGTTGACTCTCATGATCAATGGAAAGAAGTGATGCAAAAGGAGCATGATGCCTTGATAAAGAATGGCACTTGGAAGTTGGTTGATCCTCCATTTGGAACCAAACCAATTGGATGCAAGTGGGTCTACATGAACAAGTATAAATTTGATGGATAACTTGAAAAGCATAAAGCCAGGCTTGTGGAAAAAGGTTTTTCACAGAAGGAAGGGGTCGATTATCAAGAGACATTTCCCCCCATAGAAAAATGGGCTACCATCTGGACACTCTTTTCCTTGGCACTCAAAACCATTGGAAAGTTAATCAAATTAATGTAAAATCTACTTTCTCGAATGGAGATATGAGATAAAATGTTTTTATGTCGTAGCCAAAAGGATTTGTTGTGAAGGAACATGAACATAAAGTATGAAAACTTGTGAAATCCTTGTATGACCTCAAGCAAGCACTGTGAGCATGGTATGAAAAGTTAACTGAGCATATTCTTAAACTCAAATTTGAGCATTATGATATTGATGATGCAACTTTGTTTGTCAAGAAAGTTGGAAAAATAATTGTAAATCTTGTGGTATATGTAGGTGATCTTTTCATGATAGGAAAAATGAAAGCTACATTGTGTCCATAAAGAAGGAATTGAGGAAAGGCTTTTAAATGAATGATTTGGCTATGTTCACTACTATCTTGGCATTGAATTAAGTCAACATCTAAAATATATATTCCTTTCTCTAAAGAATTACATTGGAGATATGTTGAAAAAGTTTGGCATGGTTGAGTGTAATCCTCTAACTACTCCAATGGAAAAAAACTTAAAGCTCACATCCATTGAAGGAAAAGAATTTGAGGATGTAACAAAGTATAGATAGCTTGTAGAAAGTCTCAACTACTTTACTACATTCAAACCATACATTCCATTTGTGTGGTAGCGGGTACAACCACCCTCCAAAATTTTTCCTTAGCTTCATTTTGACAACCATCCTTAGCAGCATGTATTGCATTTTCAAGTACATGAGCTTCAGTGGTTTTCTAGCAGATTGCCAGCCTATGCATAATAGCTTGTTGCATCCCCATAAAGGGGTGTTTCTCTAGACTTTGTCTAGGTTTAGGTTGAGCAAATCCCTCAAGAAATTATGCAATTCTAGAGGAGAACCAACCTTCCCTCCAGAAATTACACAATCCTGACAGGCAGCCTGCTGGGCTCCAGAATTGTGTAGTTCTTCCTCTCAAGCTTCAATGGAAAATCTGTGGGATCTATCCTAGTAGGACTGCTTAGCCCAAAAATTGCACAATTCTGGGCAACAATCATCTGTTCAGCCCAGAAACTGTGTAATCTCTCTAGGCATCTAGCCCAACTCCCTCCCATAAATGTGCAAATTTTCCCATCAGTCAAGTAGATGATTGCATGTGCCTTCAGGTTCAGTGGTTCACTCCAGGACTGAGGAAAACTGATTTGCATGCATGGAATTCTTCTCCCAAGGTAGCATGGAAAGACATCCCTTGATTCAGGGATCTATTTTTAGCATCCAGATGTAACATGCAAGGATCATTTCAAAAACCTCCCACAAAGTGTCGCTTTTCCTAGATTTGGGGTATGCTCATCACAACCTCGATTCTATTGAAACTCAGCAACCAGATGCTGCAAAGCACATTCCTCACATCAACCTTGCAGCTCTGACATCCCACATTGAATCTAGGAGTCATCAACACATTCAGCTTAGATTTTTTTGGGTAAGCCCTCTTTCCATGTCTTGTGTTGCATTTTTGTCACTTTTTGTGTTTCACTTCATGTGAGTGTTGTCTACTTGATATCAATGAGTGCTTGTTGTCATTTTGATGTATGTTAGCTTGTAGAAGCACCATTTTAGTTTTTGTTTACATATCACTGCTATCACATTCATGACATTGTTTTGCATGGATGGTCACCATTGCGACGACTCGCTTCACACACATGCATGCTTTCCCATTTCCTAAGTCATGCACTTGATGTTTGCATGAATGATCATTCACTCTTGTTTGAACTCATCTCACCATGCTTCCAAACATCTAATGTTTTCAGTCTCCCATCAACTGGGCTAGGCTTCCTTGGCCCGAACTGTGCCCTGCCTGGCTAACACTGCACATTTCCAAAATCAAAGGCTCTAACTTTCCTCCAAAAATTATACAATTATGGCCCAACACTGACCTCTAGACTTGAATTGCGCAATTCTTGGAGGTAATGTCTTGCTGGCCCCAGAAATTACGCAATGCAATTTGCTAGTTACATGTCACTACTGACTGAAATTATGCATTACATATTTTCAGTCCTCAAAAGGCCAGGCTAGACTATGCATTGCGTAGTTCCAATAGTCAGTCAGCCTCCTAATAGTCTGGATTGTGCCTTGCACAATTTTTCCAGTTATTCTCCTGACCTTTGCATGACAATTGTGCAACCTTCACAGTCAATCACATAGGTATGTTGCAAGTCAATCTTCAAGTTTGTTTTGGTTTTTGAGTGAATGATTACTTGAAATGAGTGTTTCTATGTCTCTAGGCATCACAAGTTCTCATTTGTTTCTCAGTAGCACAAGTACAATGGCCTTCAGGAGAGTAGATTCAAAGGACACCATTGGGAGCCCAATAGTTTTTGGAGCCAAACAAGTGTTTATGAGCTCACCTAATTATGAAGACATCAAGTTTTTCATAGACAAGGACATCAAGATGATATGGAAGCAGCATTACAACAAGCAGTTCCATTAGTAGAATAAGAAGGCAACACACCTATACGCAATGAATGCAAGAAGAAGATTGTTGAAAATGCAAAGGTAGAAAAAGGTTGCAAACTCAAGTAGATCCACTTGTGATGAAAGCAACTTTGGAGACTAATGCTATGAGGTGATGGTGTGACATGAATATCATGTGAAGGAAAATAATGGAACAGAGAAGGAGTTTCATGTGGTGAAGTGACAACTCAAGGAAGAACAAGAGCTACATAGATGAGAGAATGAGTTGTCGCAGGAAAAGGTACAACAAGTGGCGCAACATGCACATACAAATGAAACTGTGTCCGTACAAGTTATAGAACCATCCCAACAGCTGGCACGGAATAAACAAGGTGAGAATGTGTTGTTGATCGCATTCATGGGAACTCAGTAGCATGCATGTCATTGTGTGCATGCATGTGATCCTACCCATTTGGTACACTCACCGAGGCGAAGAAAAGAAGCAAGTCCAACTGGTGCTTGAACATGTATCTTAACAAGTTGATGTGCATGAGTATCAACACATTCTTGGAGACTATTTGGATAGAGCAGCGATATTAGTGCACCTGGATGCAATGAAGGAAAGAGTTTTCTTTATCAAGATGTCACCATTAAGTGCATGGACACCATCATAGATGACCAAGCTTGGCATCAGCTCACCACCTTCGACCATCACTAGGATGTCAAAGATTCGGTATCACCACAATGGTCTGAATGTTAGTGATGCCTTGCATGGCCTGATCAAGCCATTTTGTCTCACATGGGCACATGGGCACATGTACATTGTAATGTAATGTCTTGTGAAGTGGAAGTTCAAGTATCGATAGTTGAATGTAATTGTCATAGAGTAGTTGAAGAGTCATGAGGATAGATGAATGGTCTCAAAGGGGAATCTCAATGGCCACCCCACCATCTGCTATAAATAGTCCCTCATAACTCATTTTAAAGGCTTTTGGTCAGCCAAGCTTCCAACAAGAATATCTTAAAGAAATCTTGGACAGTATTGTAATGAGCCTTAGCTTCTCCACTGCGCAGAGTGAGTATATCTCTTTGGAGGAGTAGGTGGTTGTGGCTGTAACATTCCACTATCGGAACTAGTGGTTGGTCATGTTTGTATTGTATGATTGGAACTTACACTTCCTAATATAATAGAACCAACACTTTTCATGCATCTGTTGTATTGTATTTCATCTATCTTGAGTACTCTAAATGATATATGTATCTGTTTGCTTATGCATTCATGTGTAGCTATTTATTTATATGTATCTATGAATATTTCAGAAATGTGCTATTGGTTTAACCATCACTTTGGATTGCTAGCTAAGTTGCCTTCCATGTTGTGATGCATCTTCGCTCGTGTGTTCCCTTCTTAACTCTGTGTTATCATAGGTTTCCAAGCGGCAAACTCACCTCAGTTTCCATGTGTTAGGACCACTCATGCACCTTCCTTTACTTATGCATATTTCACATCCTTGCTACGAATAGCGACATCTTACTTGCCTCT
This sequence comes from Pinus taeda, assembly GCA_000404065.3. NCBI lineage: Eukaryota > Viridiplantae > Streptophyta > Pinopsida > Pinales > Pinaceae > Pinus > Pinus taeda. The sequence continues at coordinate 19,933 of APFE031740346.1, read as the reverse complement.
ATCTGAAACCACGGTCAAGGCATCAGGATATGACCCACTGCAAAGACTCCTACACGAAATGGTCTGAGGTATAATTTGGACTTCTTACCGGGAATCTCCCCTAACATGTTGGAAGTTCCAACACCGTCAACATTTTTGGCACTAGAAGGAGGACTAGATGACAAGTTGTGTCCTCACATCTATTTTGAATCTCTACATATCTATCATGACTAAGTATAAAGTTCCTCTTCCAGAGTGTATGTCTTATGGAAACGACGTCATTATCTTAGAAAAGTTGTCAGATAGTTTGTTGCATAAAACATACGATGATGGAGGCCACATAGCCTTGGTTAGTCACGTGATCAGTGTTTTAGGCTCATGCAAAAGAAATGGATTCTTTCAAGAATACATGACCTACGGGTTGTTTGTCTACACGCTTCGAGGGCACGAAATGAATGGGCATGCCATGCTTCTCGAAAAATCTATTCATTCTCTTTCTCATATGGTCGTAGATATAGACCATGATTTAAATCACTTCGACCATAAAGCACTCAATAAAGAAATTCCGAAATTACAAAAAGCACCCGATGAATTCGTTGAACGGTTTCACACACTCTTTTGTAATCTTGCATACTGATTCCCTGAAGATGATATTGATTGGGAATTTCTTGATGGAATATTTGAGTATCTTCTTAACATATTCGAACCCCTCTCAACACACTTTAGTGATGGAGCTTCATAATCACAAGTAGGCACATTTGTTGTCACAAGTGACTATTCACCTTCACCTCATCAAACATCTCCACCACTGTAGAATGATGTGGGAGATTATGCACACACATTTGTTGAACTGTCACATTTCCCACCCCACCTTCTCTTGATATCTACACAAATTTGGCTTACAATCCTGTTGGTTGTCACGTGAATTCATTCTCTCATCCTCTTTCCTCGCATTCTATTGATCCTATGGATTGTATTGTCTTGTGTTCTTCCATTCCGAACTCCTCACCTACTGTGAATGAGGATCAATTTTTCGATGGATTTGGTGTTATGAATCCAACCTATGCCATCATTCATGATGAGTGTATGCGGGAATCTAAACAAGAACCTGCGGTGAAGGATGACTCCCTTCCAGCTACGCCTCATCCACTTTATCTTGACATCCCTTATGATTATCCCGCTGCTAATCTATCCAATCTGTCATCTATCATTTTTGAAAACATAGAGGGTGAACATTCTTGCTTCTCATCTACCCCTCTACATGATTCATCAGATCATGAGGATGCTGTAAAACATCCCAAATTTTCTGATCTTGGTTGTCGTGATCTCTCTATATGTTCATCTAATCTGTTGATTCAATTGTTGATTATCTATCTAAGACACTGGTCTATGATGATCCATCTATCGACAAAGTTGAAACCCCCTAGAATTTCAAGGCACTTCAGACCTAGCTAATGGTTATGTCAAGACCTTGCTGGCCTGAGGTTGGATTCACTTTTGATCGAGAAATTTTTGAAACATGTAAGACTCCTCATCAATCTGTGCTTTGCATTATATATCAACCAAACACTCATATTTCACTTCCTCCACTCGAATTACATGATGCCATCCCTCATGCATTGGAGGAATCTTACACAGCAAGAACACTTGTGCAATGTAAGTGGTCTACCTTTCTCACATTTTCTTGCATGTCACAGTCGAGGGAATGCATACACTCACCATTTTCACATAGTGTAGTACAACACCATGCCAAGTCGATAGAGTGCATTTCATGGGCTTTCACTCATTTTTGTTCTATGGACACGTGTAAACTCAGAGTTTGTTTTTCTTCAATATTATATCTAACTTGTTTTCTGGTTCACATAATTGTCTTGTTCGTGAACTATGCCTTCACCAACATGGGTCAACCAATATGTTGTTGGCTGCATTGAAAATATCACTTCATGTGATTAGGCCCATGTATTGTTAGTTTAAGAGTAGGAGTAGTGTTTTCTTTTAAGTTTTTTGCTTGCATGCATGTTTGATTCTTTCTTTGTGCATTTGTTTACTTGCTTGCTTGTTTTCTTACTCAATTTTCTTTCGCATTTCTTTATGATTATTTCTTTGCTTTTTCGTTTGTTTTCTTGTTATTGTCCACATGTTAGTTTCCCATGGACTATGTGCAACTCTTGAAATGAGCTAGGTAAAGTATAAGAGGACTTCTACAACTATCAACATTTGGGTATGTATTGTCCGCTCTCTTCTGTAAGAACTTGTTTTCTTCAGTCCATGATACATCAATGGAAAATATGTATTATTCGAAGTGGACCTTGGTGAAAACACAATGCTTGCATGCTAACTAGTATCACCTAATATAGTCAGTTGTTTTTGGGTTAATCCTTGTCAACTGAGTCAAGAAGAGTAAAGTGAGGGGGGAAACCTTAACAAGCACGTTAGAGGTACATAGACTACTTCTCTCAAGGAACAATCTCATATGTTCTCAATAAGTCAGGGTCCCTCTTCTGCCTCTAAAATGAATAAGTGTTATGCACTGTTATCAAAATGAAAAAATGAAAAAGTGAAAAATTTCCAAAAGAAATGAAAAATGAATAAGCTGAAAGAAGATAAAGGCTTCCTGCACAGAGAGGTGATGCAAGTAACTCCACCGAGGTATTAACCAGGCTTGCTAGCAGTGGAGCGATGCTTGTGTTCCTACGTGACTCCGTAGGGGTACTATCTAGGCCTGGTAGCAGCAGAGCAACAACGGAGATGAAACTAAAACTCTGATGACTATATTACTTGTGTTTCGGCCCAAATCGAAACAACTGTGATGTCTTGGCTTCGAATGCGTGTCGACCGACCAAGGGCTTGGTAGATGCTACATCATACAATGAAGCAAGTGTGGAAACCAAGATGAAAAAAGAACTGAACAATACTACCGAAGGTGTTGGACTTGATTTTCACGTACAAGGTCCATTCAGAGAGCTGGAGTTGTACCAATGTGTCACCAAATGTTGTAGCGGCTACAAACAACCTCCAAAATTTAGCCTTAGCTTCATTTTGGATCCTTCCTACCAACCATCTCAATAGCATATCTTGCACTGTCAAGTACATGAGCTTTATTGGTTTTCTAGCAGATTGCCAGCGTGTGCATGGTAGCTTGTTGCATCCCCCTCAGAGGATGTTTCTCTGGAATTGGTCCAGTTGTAGGATGAGCAACTCTCTCATGAAATTGTGCAATTCTAGAGGGGAACCAACCTTCCCTACAAAAATTGTACAATCCTAACTAATAGCCCTCTAAGATCTATAATTGCATAGTTCTTCCTGTCAAGCTTCACTGGAAAAACTACGCAATCTGTCCCAACAAGACCGCTCAGCCTAGTAATCATGCAATTCCGGGCAATAGTCAGCTGCTTAGCTAAGAAATTGCAGAATCCCTCCAGACATCCAACCCAGCTCCCTCCCAGAAATGTGAAAATTTTCCCATCAGTCGAGGAGGTTGTTGCATGTGCATTAAGGTTGACTGGTTCCCTATGAGACTAAGAAAAAATGATTTTCATTCATGGACTACTTCTCCCAAGGCAACGTGCAAAGCCATCTCTTTGTTCATGGATCTATTTTAGCAGCTTGAGGTTACTTGCAAGGATCATTTTACAAACCTCCCACCAAGTGTCACTTTCCGTGTATTTGTGGCATACACGTCACAACCTCGATTCTATCAAAACTCATCAACTGGACACTACAGAGTTCATTCCTAACATCAAGCTTGTATCTATGAAATCCAAAATTACATCTAGGATTTGTCGACACATTCAACTCAGTTGTTTTGGGGTAAGCCTACTTTTCATGTCTTGTGTTTTGTTTCTATCGCTTTTTGTGTTTCGCTTCGTGTGAGTGTTTTTTGTTCGATTTTAGTGAGTGCTTGTTTTCATTTTGATGTATGTTATCTTACATAAGCACCATTTTAGTTTTTGTTTGCATCTCACTATTGGCACATGCATGAAAATTTTTTGCATGAACAATCACCATTGCCAGAACTCACTTCACACACATGCATGCTTTCCCATTTTCTGAAGCCTTCACTTTCTGTTTGCATGAATGATCATTCATGCTTGTTTGCACTCATCTCAAAATGCATCCACACTTGTCATGATTTCATTCACCCGATGGCCAATCTGGGCTGCCTTGGCCCAAACCGTGCCCTCCTTGGCTCGCACTGTGTATTTCTGAAAGAGAAGGTTATGCCTTCCCTCTAGAATTTGCACAAGTCTAGCCCGACACTAACCTCTAGAATTTCATTGCACAATTATTGGAGGAAATGTCCTGCTCACCCATGGAAATGCATAATGTAGTTTGGAGATTGCATTTCACTGCTGATTGAAATTGTGCATTGTGTAGTTTCATAGTTCCAATAGTCAGTTAACCTCCTCACAAACTAGACTATTCCTTGTGTAGTTTTGGTAGTCAATCTCTCGTCCTCCTAGCGGAAATTGTGCAACCTTCATGATCAATCACACAGGTATGTTGCAAGTCAATCATCAAGTTTGTTTTGGTTTTTGACTAATAGATTGCTTCCCATAAGAATTCCTATGTCACTAGGAATCACAGGTGTTCGTTTGTCTCTTAGTAGCACAAGTAAAATGGCCTCCAGGAGAGTAGGGTCAAAGGACATCACTAAGAGCCCAACAAGGTTTACAGCCAGGAAAGTGTCTATGAGCTCGCCTACCTATGAGGACATCAAGTTCTTTGTAGAGAAGGACATCAAGATGATATGGCAGTATCATTACAACAAGAAGCACCATGAGCAGCAACAGAAAGAAACACACCTATATGCAATGAATGCAAGAATAAGGTTTTTGACAACCCAAAGGCGAAAAAAGTTGCAAACTCAACCAGATGCACTTGTGATGAAAGAAATTTTGGCAACTTAGGATATGAGGTGATGAACTGACCTGAAGATCATGTGAAGGTAGAAAATGGAACAGAGAAGGAGTTACATGTGCTCAAGCAGAAACTAAAGGAAGAACATGAGCTGCATAGAAAAGAGAATGAGTTGCAGTAGGAACAAGTATAGCGGGGGGCACAACATGCACAAATGAATGAAACTACGCCTATACAAGCTATATATCCATCCCTGTAGCTGGCACAGAGCAGACAAAGTGAGCATGTGATATTGATCACATGCAAGGGAATTCAGCAACATGCATGTTATTGTGCGCATGCATGTGATCCCGCCCATTTGGGGCACTCAATGAGGCGAATCCAAGAAGCAAGTCCAACTAGAGCTGAACATGTATTTTGAAAATTTGATGTGAACATCCACTAGCACGTGCTTAGAGAGCAACATAGACACTATGTATCAACATTTTTTTGGTTTGATCGCACCTAGGATGACTATGTAGATTCTATAGGATGAGTTGGACAAAGGATCAATATCACTGTACCCAGATGCAACAAAGGTAAGAGTTTGCTTCAACAAGATGTCATAATTGAGTGCATGGACACCATCAAACAAGACCAAACTTGGCATCAACACACCACCTTCAACCATCATAAAGATGTCAAAGAGTTGGTCTCACCACAACGGTCCAAATGTAAGTGATGTCTTGCATGGGCTGCTCAAGCCATTTTGTCTCACATGGGCACATGTGCATTATAATGTAACAATAGTATCAATAGTTGAATGTAACAGTCATAGAGTAGTTGAAGACTCATAAGGATAGATGAGCGGTCTCAAAGGGGACTGTCAAGGGTCACCCGACCCTCTGCTATAAATAGTCCCTCATAACTCATTGTAAAGGCTTTTGGTTAGCTAAGCTTTCAGTAGGGATATCTTAGAGAAAGCTTGGACAATATTGTAATGAGCCTTGGCTTCTCCATTATGCAAAGCTAGTATATCTCTTTGGGGGAGTAGGCGGTTGTGGATGTAACGATCTGTTGTTAGAACTAGTAGTTGTACATGAATGTATTCTATGACTAGAACTTACAATTCCTAATATAACAGAGCCAACAAATTTCATGCATATGTGGTATTGTATTTCACCTATCTTGAGTACTCTAAATGATATATGTATCTATTTTCCTATGCATGCATGTGTAGCTATTTCTGTATATGAATGTATGAATCTTTTTGAAATGTGCTATTGGTTTAACCATAACTTTGGATTGCTAGCTAGCTTTCCTTCCATGTTGTGATGCATCTTTTCTCTTGTGTTCCCTTCTTGTGTTATCACAGGTTTCCAAGGGGCGCACTCACCTCAATTTATGTGTGTTAGGACCGTTCATGCACCTTCCTTGACTTACCGCAGATTCCACAACATAGGAAAAATATATGTTAGCAGCTGAGGCAACAAAATAAATTGTGTGGCTAAGGAAAATTTTGGAAGATTTGTAGGTGAAACAAGTATATTAAGCTCCACTCATGATTGACAATTCCTCTACAATAAAGGTGACTAAGGACCCATATTTCAATGATCGAAAGAATCACAACAATACAAAATACCATTTGATTCAACATCAGGTTGAGGCCAGGACAATACATCTATGCCATTTTTCCACTAATGAGCAGATTATGAACATCTTCACCACTGAAGGGAAAAGTTTGTAAGATTCAGAACAATGCTTGGACTCACCAACATCCCTTTAGATTAGGGGGGGAATATTTACACCTAATAATTGGGATTTGGTGAACATTTGTAAATAATGTAAATATTAAATAATGGAAAAGGAAGAGACATCTGGAGGTGAATCCCAAGAGTCTCTCCCTCCTATATATATCCATGAGTAATGTTAATGAATAAACAATTTGATTTGATGAGCTACCTCCTGGCTTGACATGCATGTTTTTATCTAATAGGGTCATCATGGATCATGATTGTTTTATGCTAATTTTAATGTATGTGTATATGTATCTATGTCATTGTCTGATAGGGTCATCAAGAATCGTTTGTATGGAGAAATGATTTCTTATGCATGAAAATGACATGAAGAGTTTCCTGGTCTTACAAGGAATCAATTTGGAAGAGTAGTCATGCCAAATAAATTAGGAAGGTATCATGTGATTATGAGTTGATATTATGAGATTATATTATGTATATGTTAGGGACGGGTTAAATCAAGGGATACGTCAGTGAAATGAAAGCGGTGTGGTCTACGACATGCTAGGATGAACATGGATAAGACGTTGGAAGCAAGGTTGCTTCGTAGAGGTAGTGTTGTTTTAGATGCGTGCTATTACTATTATACATTTGTCATACATGTTGTACATGTTGCATCTCTGATGATTGTGTGCATGCATTATTGGGTATATATAGTGTGTGTGCATGTTGTTTATGCAATACTATGTACAAGTTATTAGTATAGATAGTGTTTTATGAATATTGCATACTTAGTGTTGGATATAGATGGTGTTATGTACATGCTGGATATACAGTTATGTGTACATATTGTACTATGTGTATGATGGATATGTGGTGTTGTATACATATGGTGTTCTATGTGTGTTGGATATGTGATGTTGTGTACATATTGTATGGTGTTCATGATTATAAAAGTGGTGTTGTGTGCATGTGGTGTTGTGTACATGTTGTGAAACTGGTGTTGTATGCAGGTGGTGTTGTGTACATGTCGTGCATGTGGCACTGGGTACATGTGGTGTCATTTACATGTTGTGCATGTGGGACTATGTACATGTCGTATTGTGTACATGTTGTGAGAGTGGTGTAGTGTACATGTGGTGTTGTGTACACATTGTCCAGGTTGCGCCATGTACATGTGATGTTGTGCACACATTGTGCAGGTGGTGTGGTATATAGATGGTACTGTGTACATGTTGTACATGTGGTACTAGTGCATGTGTGGTATTGTGTGCACATCATATATGTTGTGTTGATAGCATGTGGTACTAGTTATGTGCATTGTGTAGCTGCATGCATTGTGTGGTGTTGTACATCCGGTATAGATGCCTTGTGTCATGTTATATGCCATGATTAGGTGTATGTATTATGTTATGCACTGGATGTAGGTGTATTTATTGTATTGCATACACTGGGTGTAGGTGTATGTATTATGTTACGTGTTAGCCTCCTGCTGCAGCAGGTTACTCATATTTCATTATTGACATTTTTACAGGCCAAATATGTCATACTTTGCATGCTGCAATGCTCCATATTTGCTAACAGACACTAAAGAAGGAGGCCATGAAAGAGTGCTAGTCTAAGTGCAACTGCTACATTCAAATTTTGAAGAGTTATTCCATTTTTGTACAATTTTTGGCTAAAGGGAGGTCCAAACAGCTTAATCTTGGTCTCCCTAGGTTTCAATTTCCTGTTTTAGAATATAGAGAATGAATAATCTGTCCAAACAGCTTAATCTTGGCAGATTCTTAGAAAGGTAGAGAAGAAAGGGTGCTCAAAAGCCTAATCTGAGCCCCTAGAATAAATAAGTGTAGATATAGGTAGGAGGACAGTGAAAAAGAAAAAGTTGAAAAGCTGGGTCTGCAAGTCTAAGTGCGCCCAAACTAAAGAAGAAAAAATGCTAGGCAAAGTAGGTTGGGTAGGTAGTTTTGAGGTTGCAGAATGCTGATGTGTGACCAATTTCATATTTTCAAGTGTCATATCTGTCCAAGTCACAATCATCAGCCAATTTTCATTTGAAGGATTTCAAGCGAGGCATGACTAATTTTCCCCTTCTTCCTTATTCCCCAAGACACTCACTAATCTCCCCAAAGAGATCAAGATCTGCTTGATGCCTCTTAGTTTCATCATTTTCCATATTATTCACCTTAGTAAAGATCCGCTTTACTCAAGGAATATTCATATTCCTTTCATGAATCAGTTGTCCCCTAACAACCTAAGATTCACATACTTAGCACTTTCTCATCATGGTCATATTAACTACTAACTTACTATATAGCTCCCTATCTATCTCCCCATCCCCTATTTAAACTATGTTAATAACTCCCTTATATATTTATCCCCTCCCCTTGGTTGAAAAATAACCATAAGTACACTTGGGAATTGCTAATTTTGTCTGAAACATAGCAAGAACCCTCATTTCGCCCCTTTAAAACAATCTTCCAATGCAATGGACTCCTTCCAAAGCATGAAATTCCTCTTTCTAGGTTATCGGACCCCTTCCAAGGCCACAAATACTCTTCAAAACTATATATTCCCTTCCTCCAATCGCAAACAACCCTTTCCGATTTCCTTAACATTCTTCCAATCCCTTGGACCCCCTCCGACGGGATTATCGCAATCGGAGGTCGCAAAGAAAACATGCTCATTGTTGTTTCTCCCCGATGGAGCTCCCGCTGATGCCATTTCGCAATCAGCGTATCGCAAAACTATATGCCACATATATATGCCCCTTCCCCTTTTTTGCCGATGCGATATCATTAGTCGGCGATCGGCGGTCGCAAGAGCCATGTGCCCGAAATGTATGCCGTTTCCTTTTGCTCCAATGCGACATTGCCATTGCATCAAGAGAGCATATCGCTTCGCAAACACTTCCTTTCCGCATCGAAAACTTCCTTAGAACTTGAATCCGGGTGATGCGCGATGGACAACCTGAGTGATAACATAATGGCGACTTCGCTGGGGAATTCCTCAGATAGTCTCACAAAACTAGTTTGAAGCTCCGCAGAGGAAGAAACTGACCTTTAAAAGTTTCTGTTTAACCTGTATTGTTAGAAACATTCCCAAAAAATAGGTTAGAAGCTGGCTCCCAAGAGAAATACACGTCATACAAGATCAAATCCTGATCCAAATCCCCCAAATTTTTTTTAAAATTCAAATATAATCTCTAAGACCCTTACGAAACGAGAGCAACAAGAAGACTTTACTGCTTCTAGTTCAAAAACAGTTCAACCAAGCTCTGTTTCGACCCTCGTCGAAGTTCTATTTCGTTCAACCCCAACTTCCGTTTGTTCATCATCCACTTCTCCAGGCACCTCTTCTACACCTCCATCCTTTATTCATACTACCACTACTACTCCTATTACCCCGGTTGTTCCTGTTATCCCAGTTGCCCCAGTTTTTCCACTTATCCCTATCAACATGGCTAACAGATATGCACCTTTACACGTGCCTACTAATCCCGGGGCTATGCCTCAAGATTACCAGACAAAAATAACATATTTTGATGGCACAAGTGCCTACACAGCCCTTCAGCATACAAAGAAAATGCAGGACTACTTTGAGAGTTATGAGATTGACGATGATAGCGTGAGAATGAAAATTTTTGTTCAAACTCTAACCGGCGACGTTAGGACTTGGTTTAGAGCACTCCCATCAAATTCCATAGGTGACCCAGAAGCCTTATGCCAGTCATTTATCAATAGACGGGAGAAAAAGAAAGACCCCCTGCACATACTATCTGAATATGATAGCATTAAAAGAGGCCCTCAGGAGACTGTCTTGGACTATTGTGCAAGATTTAACAATGTTTATAATGCAATACCACAGAACTTAAGACCTCCACCTAATCTTGCTTTGTACAAATTCCCTGATGGTTTTGATGCTGAAATGGCCTATCAGTTAAGAGAAAGAGCTCCTCAAAGCCTTGTAGAAATGAAAAATGTTGCTGTTAGTGTGGAAGCAAATTTAATTGCCAAAAGAAATAGAGCCAGAACTGAGAGAAGAACCACCTTCAAGGAAGAATCCTCAGCCTTCGACTAGAAGCTAGATGCTATTATCAATGGCATCCATAGGCTATGAGACAGAGTAGAGAATGTTTAGAGGAAAACATCATGGGAAGGACAACAGCCCAATGCCATAAGGAACCCAAATTTCAGAAAAACTCAAAACCCAAACGCTGGAAGGGCTAGTCTCGACCATGATATTAGGCCTCCTTTCCAAGAAAACTATGTGGAAGCATCCACATCTAGTGAGCCAACAGAGGAGACTCACATGAACTTGATAGATTCAAAAAATGAGAAACAAATTTTTCTGACTCAAGAAGACCAGGACTACCAAGATGTGAATCAATTTCAGACTAAGTCTGGTCAGTCTTTCGATTTTAAGCAAGGTTGTGATACCGCTATATATGAGGTGCATAAACAATATAAGTTGAGAACAAGGACCATTGATGTCCCTGCACCTGGCAAAACAAAAGAGTGCAAACCACCCAACAAAATTAAAGGCAAGGTGACCATTAGAGAACCAGCTGATACGACTGTCCCAAACCCGCATCAAGTAACTGTAGAGGACATGACAGGCGTGCAGCCTTATATTGACCAGCCTCTGCCTCCTTCTTCCTCAAAAGAAGAGGGGAGTAGCATTCCTAACAATCTTCCCAAAACAGACATACCACAAGCTGTCATTCATCATAACGCTGACATTCAAAAAGAAAACACAGAAAACACTCTTGACAAGGAAAAATCTGCTACTGCTAATGCAAGGATTCCATTGGAGAAACCATTTAACTTAGAAGCAGAGATTGGCAAACTTAAAATATCCATCCCCCTCTATGAACTTGCCAAGCATGATGTCTATAGGCAACAAATTCAAAAGTCACTTCAACTGCCAGACGCCAGGGATGATGTCAATGTTTTAGATGATACCCTTGAGCTGTTGTTTGGTCCAAAAGTTTATGGGAAATAAACATATGGATCTGTCCCACCCTTTTATGTCAGTCTGCACATACATGACAAAATCTTGCATAATGCTATGTTTGACTCAGGTGCCTCACACAACCTTATGCCCAAAGCTATAATGGAAAAGCTAAACCTTGATGTCACAAGACCCTACAAAGATCTATACTCCTTTGACTCAAGTCAAGTCAAGTGTTTAGGCTTAATCAAAGACCTTTCTGTGTCTTTAGTCTAGTTTCCCAACAAGACAATCCTAATGGATGTAGTAGTCGCTGACATTCCCACAAAGTATGGTATGCTCCTATCAAGATCATGGGGAGCAAAACTCCAAGGATCCCTTCAACTTGACCTCTCTTATGCCACTATATCTGTCTTTGGGCAACCAAAGAGACTGTACAGGGAAACACAGATGAAGTATGTGGTAAGTAGTGAGGAAAAGCCCCAAAATTTTCCAATCTACTCAATCCATTATGATATGGATTCTTTTATTTTGTTTAATGATGACAACAATCCTCCAAATAATGAGAACCCTTTAGCTTTAGAGCTAGAGACACGCATAAGTGAAGAATCGGTTGCCCATGCCCATGAAATAGTTTCAACAGTCGAGGTAGCCAGTAAATAAGAAGAACACCTTCAAACAGAAATTTTAGATCTGCCCAATCCTAAAATGACTGAAACTCTTGATACAAACCAAAAACAAGAAATTACATGGTATCTAGAGTTTTATGGTTTTGTCAATAAGTTAGGAGCAGGGGCAGTGGTATGCATTCATAATACACATAATAATCATGCAGAAGGCCATGCCTATAGATTAAATTTCAGATGTACCAATAACATGGCAGAGTATGAGGCTCTCCTCTTAGGCCTTAAATTGCGCAAAGCCCTAGGAGCTGCAAAAGTGTCCATTCTAGGTGAATCCGATTTAATTATACAACAAATGAAAGGTAATTTCATTACCAATGACAATAGAATGAGAGCTTATAGGACTGCTACCACAGAAATACTTAAGTCTTTCAATGAATCCAAGCTTGCCAAAATTTCAAGAGACCATAATATTCATGCTCACAGCCTAACAAATTTTGCTAGTACATGCAAGCTTCCCTTTGAGCCAAATCACCATTTCACTGCTGAGATAAAACATAGACCCTCGGTCCCTAACAATGTCAAAGATTGGCAAGTGTTTCAAAATAATGCCCAGATTAACAATTTCCTCACTCTTGAGGGCGAATTTTCGCATACAAACATTGACATGGATGCCATGAGTGATTCCCAACAGCTAATAGAAGAATATCAGCAGGCTGTAACAGCTGCAATAGCTAAACAAATCCTTAACCCAACTGTTTTTGACAATGCAAACATATAGGAGCTGAAACATACTCATTTAGAAGAAACAGCCAAAGCTGAGGTTGAGTTCATAGACCTAAAGGATAACTTTTTGCCTGCTAGAATAACTCCATTAGAAGACATGTTTGATGATAATGATGTGCCCAAGAAACCAAAAACGGAGCCTATAAATGCTGCTATTGAGGAACATAACATAGGAATAGTAGACAAGCCCAAAATGATTAAATTATCCAAAAACATGCCTCTTGATCAAAAACCAAAATAGGTTGATCTCTTCAAAGAATTCCAAGATGTATTTTCTTGGAGTTATGAGGATTTGAAATCCTATGACACCTCAGTGATTCAACATACCGTTCCCTTAAAACAAAATCAAAAACCATTCAAGGAGAAACTTAGAAGAATCAATCCAATGCTTCTTCCCCTCATTGAAAAAGAAATAATGAAAATGTTTGAAGCATGTATCATTGCACCCATTAGATTCTCTGAATGGGTATCTAATCTGGTTCCCACAAGAAAAAATCAGGAGAGATCAGAATGTGTGTAGACTTGAGAAATTTAAACCAGGTCTCTCTAAAAGACCACTATCCTTTGCCCAAAATGGACCATATCCTACAAAGAGTAGTGGGGTCATCTAGAATTTCTTTACTAGATGGATTTCCAGGATTTAATCAGATACTTGTTCACCCGGATGACCAAGACAAGATAGCCTTTACCACACCGTGGGGAACATTTAAGTATGTTAAAATGCCTTTCGGACTAAAGAACATTGGTGCTACCTTTCAAAGGGCAATGGATATTGCATTTTCCAAGGAGATACATGATTTCCTTGTTGTTTACCTTGATGACCTAACCCCTTTCTCCAAATCTGACCAAGAGCACCTTAAGCATCTAAGGCAAATTTTCATGACATGCAGGAAATATGGCATTTCCTTGAATCCTAAGAAGTCCCTGTTTTCCCTTGAGGAAGGCGAGCTTCTAGGCCATATCATATCAAAAGATGGGATTAGAATTGATCCTGAAAGAATTCAAGCTATCCTCCAAATCCCATATCCAAGAAACATAAAAGAGCTGCAAGGATTCCTTGGAAAGATCAATTTCCTAAGGAGATTTATCCCAAGCCTAGCCGAGCTAATAAGGATATTGAGCAATATGTTAAAAAAGGATGCCAAGGTAAAATGGTCTCTTGAAACTAGGCAAGCTTTTGAGAGTATCAAAACTGCCTTAACTCAAACGCCTGTCCTCACCATTCTGCAATTCGACAAAGATTTTATCATTTTTTCTTTTGCATCTGAGCACACCATAGCCGCTGTCCTTTTCCAAAAGGATGATCAAGGTAATGAAAAGCCGATTGCTTTCTTCAGGTGAGCTTTAAGAGATGCACCCTTGAAATATCAGATTATGGAAAAGCAGGCTTATGCCCTTTTTAAGGCTATTAAAGACTTCAGAATTTACATCTTATACTCCCATGTGATTGCCTATGTCCCAAACTCCATGGTAAAAGACATATTAACTCAAGAGGGACTAGAAGGCAAAAGAGGCAAGTGGATTGCCAACATTATGGAATATGACATTGAGATAAAACCTACCAAGCTGATAAAAGGACAACGTTTAGCCAAATTAATGTTCGAAACAAATTTCCAAGCCTTAGACATTAATCAACATGACAATGAACCGGAGTTGGTGACTCCACAAATCAGTTAAACCCTTTTGCACTCCCCATGGTATGCTGATATTTGCTTTGTATTGTTAAACTTGTGTGCTCCCCCAGGATTGTCCAGGACCAAGAAAAGATTTTTAAGGATGAAATCATCAAAGTTTTGTGTCATAGATGGTGCCTTATTTTGGAAAAATCATGAAGGAATATTGCTTAATTGTTTGACTATGAATGAAACTAACAACATCATGAAAGAATTCCATGCAGGGGATTGTGGAGGACACTTATATTGGAAGTCCACTGCTGACAAAATTTTAAGGGCCGGTTATTATTGGCCCTCTCTATTTGTAGATATCAAGAAATTTGCTGTTTCATGTCACAAATGCCAAATCTTTGAAGCGAAAAGAAAATTACTGCCGCTGCCCCTTAAGCCCACTATAACCAAAAAGCCTTTTCAACAATGGGGTCTCGAATTCATCGGAGAAATTCATCCCTCTTCCTCAGGCTAGCACAAGTGGATTTTAACAGCCATTAATTATTTCACTAAGTGGATTGAACCCATCTCGTGTAGACAAGCCAATGACTCCACCATTATCCAATTCCTTGAGGGCAATATCCTTTCCAGATTTGGCTGCCCTGAGAAAATCATCATTGACAATGCTGTTGCCTCCAAACCCAAAAAGATGATCAACTTCTGCCATAAATTCTGCATTACCCTGGGCCACTCTACAACTTACTACCCTCAAGGTAATGGCTTGGCCGAATCATCCAACAAAAGCCTCATCAACATCATAAAGAAGTTGCTAGAGGAAAACAAAAAGAACTGGCATAGGAAACTCACAAATGCTCTATGGGCAGACATACTGTCAACCAAGAAATGCATTGGGATGAGCCCTTATGAATTAGTATATGGCATGGAAGCCAGATTTCCTTCATCTTTGGGCATTCCTACTATCAAACTGTTACAGGAGATTCAGGATGAACCAAATGACATGCAGAGAAGAGTTAATCAAACCATTCATCTTCAGCAAACCAGAGAACAAGTATTTCACAGAGCTCAAATGTTGCAAGAGAAGCTCAAAAAGATGTTTAATAAGAAAGCTAAAGCAGAGGATTTCTGGGTTAGCAGCAAAGTTCTAAGGTGGGACTCACGAAGAGAGGAAAAGGGCAAAAATTCAAAATTTGATTTTCTTTGGAAAGTTCCATACATTATTCACATTGTGCAAGGCAATAACACATATTTCCTCAAATCTCTAGATGGCAGCACAGCTGAAGAAGGCCCCATTAATGGTTGAATGTTAAAACATTACCATGATCCCTTTGATTGAGGAAAAAATAGGCGGTGTTATTTTCTGTACATAAATGTTTGCACATATCAGCACTTTATTTTATTTTTGTAATAGTTCGGATGATAAAACATGCAGAAGAAAGCAGGAAGTGCTTCACAGTTCACTAGCAAATCAGTTGAGGGAAAGTGTTGTTTTCAGTCCAAAATTTCAAATCAATCTAACAGTCAGTGCTAAGAAGTTTCAGTGCACAACAACAACAGAAGGTCAAGGCAGTCTGACTTGCTGTTCTTGGCTTTCACAAGGAGAAGCCATCCCCAAGTGGAGCCACTGATAGCCTCCTGCTGCAACAAGTTACTCATATTTCATGATTGGCATTTTTACAGGCCAAATATGTCATACTTTGCATGCTGCAATGCTCCATATTTGCTAACAGACACCAAAGAAGGAGGCCATGAAAGTGTGCTAGTCTAAGTTCAACTGCTGCATTCCAATTTTGAAGAGTTATTCCATTTTTGTAGAATTTTTCAGCTAGAGGGAGGTCCAAACAGCTTAATCTTGGTCTCCCTAGGTTTCAATTTCCTGTTTTAGAATATAGAGAATGAATAATCTGTCCAAACAGCTTAAACTTGGTAGATTCTTAGATAGGTAGAGAAGAAAGGGTGCTCAAAAGCCTAATCTGAGCCCCTGGAAGAAATAAGTGTAGATATAGATAGGAGGACAGTGCAAAAGAAAAAGTTGAAAAGTTGGGTCTGCAAGTCTAAGTGCACCCAAACTAAAAGAAGAAAAAATGCTAGGTAAGTAGGCTGGGTAGGTAGTTTGGTGGTTGTAGAATCAATGATTGTGATCAGTTTTGTGTTTTCAAGTGTTATATCTATTCAAATCAGTATTGCAAGGGAAGAATCCATATGGAGGAGCTCAAGCGAGGCATAACTAACTTCCCCTTCTTCCTCTTCCCTAAATCATTTACTAAATTCCCCTAAAGAGATCAAGATCTGCTTGATATCTCTTAGTTTCATCATTTTCCTTATCATTTGCCTTGGTAAGGATCTCCTTTACTCAAGGAGGGTCCATACTTTCTCTACAAAGTTCTATCTCCCCTTTAAAGCCTAAGATCTCTGAGACTTAGCGCTTTCTTGTCATTTTCATATTAACTCCTGACATTATTATGTAAATCCCTATCTATTTCACTTCCCACTACTAAAACTATGTTAATAATTCCCCTATGTAAATATCCCCTCCGTTTGGTTGAAACATAACCATAAATATCCCCTTGGGAATTACTAAGTTCACCTGGATCTTAGTAAGAACCCTCATCTCTGCATAAATTTCCCCTTCGAGGTGTTTGGACTCCTTCCAAAACAAAAAAAACCCCCTTCAAATGCATTAACTAACCCCCGCACATTGCATTTTTGGGATTTATTAATGTTTGATTAATAAATAACCAAAGCGCCGAAACATATTAATCGTTAACCTAAAGTCCAAACCCACCCGTGGCCGCAAATAATTCATGGTTTAAAGCGCGCGCTATTTCACCAAACCCCAACCATTTTCCCCTCTCGTCCACCGTCGGATCAACCCTCCCAGATCCGCCCTTTCATGATGGTCAGTTAGCACCCGATGGCCGACAGTTTCACCGTCGTACACCGGGACAGCTGGCGGCATCCCATTGCATCGGGCTGCCCCTGACAAATACCACTTCCGTACCAAAGGCGGTCCAACGCAAACCCAAAACCGCCCTCCCCTCGCGTGACATGAGCGCCATGTCACTTGCCAAGTTGCCACCAGCTCACCCCTTACTGCCTGCGCCTTGCTGACATCACCGTGCCACCGTGTCCCTGCCATGTCATCACCCCACCGTACTGCCACGTCACCCTGCTGACGTCATCACCGTACAAAAGGGTCCCACTGCTGACGTCATGATGACGTCATCCATCGTACTGTTGACGTCATGCTGATGTCAGCAGCTAAAAAAGGAGAAACACGCAAGTGCAAAATTGAGGCTTTGGAGCCCCAGATCGAAATTCTGAGGCAGTTTTCGATGCGCTTAGCGCTAATCGCGCATCTCTACGGGAAATGGTCCATATTGGGGAATCTTTAGGGAATATTTTGATTCCTTAGCCATATTGGCGCCGAAAAGGGCAAAAAAGGCCCGATTTTACAAATTTTAACGTATCAGAAGACAAAGAGAGACCCGGTTCAGACATTGAAGACTATCAGAGCAGTTGTGAAGCCAAAAACCATGTCAAAGAGTATCAGCGTTGCGGCGAAGTGTATTAGTGAAGATCTTCTCAGGGCTCGAGGCGAATGAAACATTAAAGGAAAACCTTGAAAGTCAAAAAGCAGTTAAGGAACCATTCAAAGCTCATCATCACAATGACTGCACATTAAAACCCACATGAAATCAATGGACCAAAACTCAAAGCACAGTTATTGCAGAACCACCGCACCAGGTCACCAAAGACACCGTATTAACTCATTTTGATCCAGCTGCCTCTGGCGCAACTCAAAGGATATTTACTCGCATTTAATTCCAGCACAAGTTTAGGTTTAAAAAGTTTTCCTGCAGACCTGTTTAGGTCAGCTGTAATAAATACTTTTGGATATTTTACCTATAAAGAGGACCCTGAATAATGTAAAAAGGGTTGGTTTTTTGTTGGTTAGAAGTTTTGCTTGAGTAGAGACTGGCACTGTATATTTGATCATTTCTATAATCAAAGACTGCTCACGAGCTTGGAGAATGAATTGTATACTGTGTTCAATGATTGAAGAGTGACTGTGGAATTCTTGTGCTGATACATGATTCAATAAGTGTTTCTTACCTCTGTCTTTCCATTCATATATCATTATCTAAGCAGCAGAAAGAAAGATTAGCCTAGAATTTGTTTAAGTGCACTCTATGCTCAGTTTATGTTGTTTCTTTATGTTTTCGTCCATTTTAGGCATAAATATGAATTCCATCTGGCTCATATTTTCCCTAATTCACCATGTGTGACAGTTATCCAAGGATTCTTAACTGCCCCTAGATAGAGCTCATCCTCCTTCCCTCTGTTAAGCTGATTGAGAGATTCTTAATTGCCTCTCTTTCCTTACATTTTGCTCCATCTCTTTATCTTGAAAGTTGTTTCATGTGCGGCCACCCTGCTCCATGTTCCTCTGGTGATCAAGAAAGCCTACTTGCGGTTTTACTCCTTGACTCCATGCCCAATGGTTTTGAAACTTATCACTCTATGTCTGCCTCTCTACTTGAATGCATATTCCTTCCATTCAAACACCATCCAAACCTAAAAAAAAAACCCACTGAACCCAATAGCTAGCCTAAAATCATCATCAACAAAGCTAAATCATCAAGAGAGAGCCCTCTCTGATTACAGGTGGGTTAGAACCTGTAATCCAAAGATTGGTTTGTGGTTATCTCGGCCGTATCCCTTCAGGAGCTTACGGACAACCTGAGTGATAACTGAATCTAAATGCTTTAAGAAGATGGAAGCCTTGGAAGTAGAAATGAAGAAGCATAACATCCATTTGGAGCACTCTTCAAATTCATCTTCAGGAATGGCACTTTCTGCATGTGGTTTTCAAGCATCTCGGTCTGGCTATGCACTAAATGTATTTTCTTCCTCTCATTCTCATGAGTGGCTCATTGATTCTGGAACTTCTTACCACATGGCCAAAAATAAAGCCATGTTTTCTTCTTTAAATGGTTGTAACACCAAAAATATATATGTTGGTTGATATAGATCTCTTAGTGTTGTAGGGACTAGAACTGTTCATATAGACAATGGTCAATTTAATGATGTATTATGTGTTCCAACCTTATCCTGCAACCTTCTAACTGTATATCAGATAACTCATTCAGGTGGAGGTAAAATCGTTGAATTTTCACCTCACGATGTTGTAATTAAGGACCTAAAGGATCCTAGACAGATTTTAGCTACTGGCGTTGTTGATGATTCTACAAGGTTGTATAAGTTTCACAACTTTGGGTAATCAAATCTTCCCTCAGTATTTGTTGCTTATAATGATGAAGTGAGCAAACTTTGGCATGAGCGATTTGGTCACTTAAACTATCTCTCCCTTCAGAATCTATGTAAAGAAAAT